>JAPYZD010001723.1:0-19095 GCA_030522725.1 Ichneumoninae sp. B BG-2022a
GTAACGCTTGTACCATTCTTCGGACACTATATCGTCGGTGTTTTAACAGAATTCAACAATAGAAAATAATTTAGGCTTAAACCTTGTGTTACTTTTTTTGTGTGCGTCATATAATGTTTGCAATTACGATTACAAGTGTCACAATGGATTTTCAATACTTCAATTCAGAATAAATCAAATCTGCATAGGAGTGTCCGAAGATTGGGACGTGTCCGAACATCGGTACCGTTACCTCATTCGCTGTTCGTCACAAACGAATGTTTTTTTTTCGTTCTCTATTACGAATAAATATGTCGTTCTGATATTCCAGCAGCGGTGGAGCGTCGAGCTCGCATTGAAAGACTCTCGTTTGTCTAGATAATGAATAACGATTCGAGTGTACTGTGGCCGATGTACACACGCGTCTCACCCTCTCCTCTTCGCCGGCCCGCTCCTTCCACTTTTTTTCTTTCACAATACTACTGAGAAAGCCTAAGCGGGTATTTAAAGAAACATTTTAATTGCGGGAGGTAAGCCGCTTACATCGGTCCCCCCGGCTTCGTACACGTTAATAAAAAAGGCCACCCTCTCTCGGAGAAAAATAGGCTCGTACCGACCGTGCGGAAAAACGATCGTGATGGGTAACTCCAAGAAAAAAATGGTCTCTCGCTACCTTCCCGTCAATTATACTGCAAAGCGTCTATTATCACCGACCTCCTCTCTCTTTGCTCATCATATCGCGTCGTCAATTCAACAAAAGATGAAGTTTTTATTATTGGGTAAAAAACAAAAGAGTCCGAAACCGAGTTAAATGCGACGCGCATTTAGATTTTGGGGCGTATGATATACAATAAGTAAACATTTTCCAGCTCGAATTACGTATATGTATATATTGCAACGACCGAGCGAATGAATAATGCGCGTAATTGGTTTTGGGGCGGATATTATTAATAATGATAAGCGTTAATAATCCCAATCACATAATGTCACACGTCCGTTCGCTTTGAAGATCTCGTCCAGACTCTCTGACATGACGCTCGATCTTGTATCGATCGTCCGTTCGTTCGTTTATTGTCAAACCTAACTAATATCGCGTGCCTTAACGAATAATCCGCTACATTTTCATTACAATATATAAATACAATACATACATTTATTTATTTATTTATTGGTGTATTGACGCGCTAGTTATAATCACAAGCGCGATACCTAAATGTATTTGCCAAACGGACAACAGCAGATTCAGAGAATAGGCCGCATAAATAACTAAATGTATTCGATGAACAAAGTGAGAGAATAACAATGAAAGAATTCTCATAAAATGGCAAAATAATGAAAATTCGTCGCATTACAAAATTTTAAGAGCAATAAAATGTTTGAATTTAATATGTATTTATACTGAATGTTTCAAAAATGTTATAGAGTATCTGAATGTGTAAAAGGGCATCGCCCGTTGATAAATAAATAAATAAATAAATAAATAAGTGCCACAGCTAACCCGACAAAAATGTACGAACTGAGCAGAATAAATAGACATATGAATATATGTATACGTAATTCGAGCTGAAAAATTCTTACAGAAGATTGTGGCGATATATCACACGAAAAGGAAAACTAAGTAGATCCGAACGGACATCGGCGTAGAAAGTGGAGCGCGTAAAACATACCGACGTCTCTGTAATTGGGCATCAAAAGGTGATATTTTTCCGCCGGTGCACCGACGCCCCGGGTGTAAGGGAACATATTTCAAGGTATACGTGAGAGAGTTACTTCACCGCGCGCAGAAGTACGCGTGTCTCGGTGTATTACCGACGGGGAAGGGTATATTACCTATATCGTATGAAACGTACGTAACGCAGGGTAGTTTTCCATGTGGCAGGGAATCGCTAAAGTACCCACCTAGCTGCGCCGTCGGCGATATCTCGTGGAGGCTCCTGGTACTCCCGTAGAATGTTACTTTAGGGGTGGCTGGTACAACGACCGGGGTGGATCCGGCGATCATGGTATGCCTTGTTACCGCGCTCGTGCGGAAACCAACTCCCCCGGGTAATATCGCATACAATTATGTCCACCGAAAAAGAAGGCATGCATTATGCATAATACCCACCCCCACATCCTTCCGCAGCTGTTAAATCATGTCCCAGGCTTGGTTAACTCTGCAAATGATAGGGATCATTTCTACCACTCCAATGCGTCAAGTATCATTTGTATTATTATTTTTGTTGTCATTATTATTTTACTTCCAATTCCATGTGGTTTATAACGTTGTCGGCAGGGTTCGCCGATATATTGTTAACTCTTGTACTAGGATATCGATCGGCGGGTTGTCTCTTCCCTGTAAAAAGAGTCGAGCTACGAACTCGAGAGGGTTTCACCCTGCCGAGCGTTGGCATAATAGAGCATGACGATCGGAAACTCGTTGACATAGAGCACACTTTATTTCCTTAATTGTTTATCATAATATTCATTTAGCATTGACCGAAATTGTATATCGTACGTTCTTCATCAATCGGAGTTTGTTTTTTTTTTTTTTCGATAATTAATAGTAGATTAAATTTAGCAGTATAAGTTTAATTAATCGTAATGTATTGTCTGAAAGTGTCACTCCTCAGCATCCCCTGGTCGTGTTTTACCTGACACCTGCGAACGCGTTATATACATACATATATATCAACCAACCAACGTGAGAGACAAGAGTTGTCGAAGGAATAAAAAAAAAAATTTTTTAAATATGGCAACAAAATAATTCGTTCATATTTGCTAGTTGACGAAGAGTTGCCAGTCCGGGCCGATGCCTGAGCGATGAAACGACGAATACGCGAGCTTCTCACGAGGCAGAGTTCGAATTATTCTAACGCTTAAAAAATAAGTGAATTCCAACTTTACCGAGAAAGTCGACCATGTCGCCTCACCACTCGCATCCTGCCCGAAGGCGAAAGTTAGCGCTCTGCTTGTTTGCATTCTTTTTTTTTATGTTATTCGTAATTTTGAGTTTATCTTTTTTTCGCCAATTCAATTTGTATTTTTTTTTTTTTTCTAGACCTCGGATGCAGAGTGACGGCTTTTTTTCCTCCTTTTGCAGCGAATCGATGGAACACCGACGGAGTTCCCTCGATCCCCAAGCAGTAGAGCTGTGTACGAAAACGTAGGTGCGCTATTTTACGAACCTCAATTCGAGTACTGAGATTAACAAGAAAGTTTCACTCTGATAAACCCTATTGGCGAGGGTGACTCGAGACAGGCTTTTCGCGCACCAACGTTGTATCTCTCGTACACGGTCTTAGATTAAAGTAGAGTGCACGCGGCTTTGTCGTTGGGTTTATTATCGTTTTCGGCTCTCCCTCTCTCTCAATTAGTCTCTTCCCCTCTCGAGTCGTCTCTGACGTCAATTGCGTGATCCGATTAATACATTCGCCAATCGATCGCCCCCCCAAACGACAAAGCTTCATGCAGAACAATATTCAACATTTAACAATAGCCAACATTTATAGAATAGGATACCGATTTAGTATGTATAATTAATTTTCAATTGTATAATTCAATTTACGTTCGGGTGACCGTTATTCAATCTCATATTCCCTTGTCAATTTCAATGTTTTCCTCATCGACACACACAATATAATTACGCTGTATCGAATATTCGGCGCACAATTTTTTTTTTTTTTTTGCCTAATCAATGCCGTGTGTAATTTTTTGTAATTTCTTCACTTTTTTTAGATGGTCGACTAACTCAGTGTTTCCCAAAGTTCTGCTAGATTGTTATTATATTTCAACTTCCGTTTCAATGTTATAATTTTTTTTTATATTCAATGCGGGTTCCTTGCTCGTAGTCTAAACTCTCGCTAATCGTGCCGTGATTGCTATTCTGAAATTTTCGTCATTCCTAATCGATTTATGTTTTTATTGCTATCTCTCGCTTCGTCCATTCTTCGAATGAAAAAAGAAACATCTCACTCGAGCTCCTCAGTACGCGCACTCTCGTCCAGCCTCAATCATACCTCTCCAGTGTAATTGATTTTTATAATTTTTTTTTCTCGTTTTTGTCTCGCACTCTTATATTCGTTAATTGACAAAATTTGTTATTCGCGCCTGCGGCCAAGTACGATAGATTGTTGGGCTGTCAGGTACGAAACTCGAAAGTCCCACGACTTCGAACATACTGCCACGCGTATTACAATTGCAATTGCTTCACGATTTATAATTAGACCGATCGGAAACAATTGTGGTTGTTCGCCTCTTCCACTTTTTGTTTATTTATTTTTGTTAGTCTATCTCCCGCTTATTTATTTCTCATCCTCTTGCCGTTATCTTGTGCGGTAAACCCGGTTTTTAAATTATTCTTTTTATTTCCCTTTTTTTTGAGATACACTGGACATATTTTATCGATACAATCGCGATCTCTCTCTTCTGTTAACCGAGGGCAATTGTTTGTAACATTATTATTGCACGACATCGATAAAACATCTTCGAGTTTAAAAAGTGTGCCGGCCCCTACAATTGTTTATAACGTTTAAATAAAATCGTACCGAGCAAACTCGCCGTGTCTCTCGGCTCCTCTCATCTCTTAAATACCCGACTTTGTTTTGTGTTTCCTTTTTTTTATATGTTTTGTTTCTTTTATAGTCAACGACGAAACGGTGATGACAGTACATTAGCGAGATTCGTAATATCGGTGATGTATATAAGTTAATGTTAATCTTTTGTGTCTGTTTTTATCTTCGTTAGATAATATGCCCCGTGATAATCTCATCTCGATAATGAGATCAGAACTTTTTTCTTCTTTTTTTTTTTTGAGAAATTCAACTCTTTATACTCTCTTTTTCTCTCTCTCTCTCTCTCTCTCTCTCTCTCGTCTACTAAACGTTACGCTAACTATTCAACGATGCCAAGACCGAGCTATATAAAACAATGTTAACTCCGATTAAAAAATTTCGGTTCAACGTTTTTCATCCTCCGTCGATTCTTATTTTTTTTTCTCTTTTTCTCGTATTCCAATCCGATGATATTTCAACGAGAAAGAGACGATAATACTATAGTCGAAAAAGGAAAACCATAATGACGGTAGATAATTCATAATTCATAATATATAACCATCATCATCGTCGTCATTAATATCGACAATATGTATACGTGTATATATAGATTATGGGTTGTTTTTTTTTCCTTTTTTTTCATCTTTTCCTCATAGATACTCTAATGTTTTATAAGTTACGCTTAGGAAATATATTCGGTCGAAGAGTACCTAAAACCACATGGCAACAGATATTATAACCAAGTTCCTTAATTACTTTCATTTTTTCTGGCGAATGAACTCTCGTCCAATGTCGGATTTTTTGTTTTCTTTTTGTTGGTGGGGGGGATACAAACTATATAATTATTACGTGATAATCGATTCTTCACTCGACAAATATTCCGACGCGCGCGCTCTCTCTCTCTCTTTAATGTAAAGAAATAGATATATATATACATATATATATGTATACATACATATATATATACCGTCCCGGCAGAGATAATGAAGGAATCGGTTTTCTCGATACTACGAGAACCGATCGACAGGCCCCCCCTGAATCAGCATAGTGGACGAAACTAATCGATTATTCGTTTACGCGGAAGCGTCGATTGTATTTAATAAAAATAATTTACTTGACTAATAGACAAGATAAAACGAGAAAAACGACGCTACAGAAAGGCATCGCAATGACCGGTTCGATGAGTAAATCATTGACGGAAAAATAATTAAAATAAACAAAGAATAAGTAAAGTACAAAACAACCCCGCCAACGAAGATAAAGCGTGACAAGGGACTTCGTGGAAGAGATTCGCCGTCATTCACTTGCTTCGAAACTAAAATTCTACCTTTCGTACCTTAAAAAAGAATTTAAAAAACAAGAACGTAGCTATAGCAGACGACTTTGAAGAAGTGAATAAAAAGTATTTTAAACAATTGGAAAACGTCGTTCAGGAATGAAATAGTAACTACGAGTAAGTAAATTGCTTTTCGCCGATTAAACGTTAACGCAACGGCTTATTTCACACGTGTAATTTAATACGCGTAACTAATGTAGTAAATCACTTCGACTCTAAAATCGTAATTCGTTACAGCGCCAACTCCAAATATAAATACACCAAACGAACAAATTCAACAACGTGCGAACGATCGTTTCCCACTTCTACTTTATATCGATAAAACGCGATTTTTTTTTCAATTATTTTTATCTTTATGTTTTCTGTTCCTCGTGTGAATTGTGGCAATGCATGTAGAGCGTTTCGTAAAAAAAAAGTATAACAAACTCACAAATGGAAAACGTAAACGAAATCGGGGTGGGAATTTTTCGGTACACCGTCAAACCGTGAGTTGCGTCGTGGAGGTACTGCATAGCGTTGTTCAAGTGCAATTGCGTTTCGGTATTTAGTTTTGTTCGCGTGATCGCACATGTGTGTCTGTGTATCTGTGTGTGCCTTCGAAAAGTTTCTTACTTCGGTAAAAGACACTATAACATTTCATATATATATATGTACATTAACATGCGTATAGAGGGAATAGATTATTCGGGGGTTTGATAGAGAGAGATAGAGATTTTCTTTTTTTTTTTGCATTATCATCTTGTAACTCGGGAATAATCTCCATGGATTCGTATAGGGAAGCTTCGAAACCATAACGTGGAACGTAGATGTGTTATAATTTTTCATATCATTTTTTTTTCTTCGTGTTTTTTTTTGTTCTTTTTTTTTGCTTTCTTTTTTTGTTTTTTTCTTTCTCTAGTAGGTTACGAGCGTAGACTGTTGTTTGGTGGTAGACGCGAATGAACGAATGCTGCAGGGTCTTTGGCATCGGGGTGGTCGATCCACGGCTTAGGGTAAAGGATTAACCACCTGGACGTAAGTCACCGGAAAGTAGCCTGTACGCCCATTCACGCTTCCCTCGTACCAGTTGTCATCGATCTTTTGGATCAATGTGATCGTGTCGTTTTCCTAAAAACGACGCAATTTTACTAATAACTGTAGGGTAGTTTTTTCGCGACTCTAAAGCTTGGAGCGTTTCCAGGCCAATGTTCAAGCCTCTGGGCCGGAGAGACCCCAACTTTAGAGACGCGAGGCATGAATGTCTTTCGAGGTGTTCGAACGTGTGAATGACCTCGCTTGAGTCCCCAAAATTTCATTTCTCGTCGATGGCGTTACACGCACGACTTCGAAAAAAAAATAAATGTTGTCCAAGCTTCGAGCTTGAAAATACATTTGTTTTTTTCGGTGATCGATTAAACGAAACTTCGATGGTACCAAGAGATATTCACTTCCGCTCTGTGTAGAATGGTGTATATACCTTGAATCCAAGCTCTCCAGGATTCTCAGGCTCGAAATCGTAGAGCGCCGTGCAGCACGGCTGCCTTGGCATTGGCGTCCTTGCCGGCGACTTGCTCGGCGACGGCAGCGGCGATGCTGAAATTACGTGTTCGAGTGAGGTAAACTTGCGTGACTACTTTAATCATGCAAAACTACTCATCGCGACGCTATCCAACGTACGAAATAAACAGTTCTGCCGGAGGGCAAATTTTAATGAAAGCATGAAGCATGGAGCTAGGATGGAGCTAGCGAAGTGGAAACGTTAGGTATGAGTACACACATAAATTGAGTTTTGCGTTTGTTTGACGATTAGTTTGTACGAGTACGAGGCAGAGGATAGTGAAATTCACAGCCAAAGTTTGTGCATGCCTGACGAGTTAGTTTGATGTTAAAAAAAAGGACTTCTCAATTCCCCAGTCCCTCGGTTTCGACAACTATGTACTTTCCTCCTTCTCAAAGATTCGTAATGGAAAAAACTAACGAAAGAGAAAACTGCTAGGGCCCCATGCAAAATTTACCATTGGCTGATTGCGGCGGGTTTCCGGCCGGAAATAGCTCGAGCTGCGAGCGCTTGCCGTCCCCCTGGACGGGAGACCCGGCTCGACTTGACCCTACATTGTGTCAGGACAGACATTCAAGTATGCGAAAAATATACACACACATAGCACAGTGTGTAAACGTGAGTTTGTGTGTTACATAGACGTGAGAATGTTTATTGAAGATTATGGAGCAACAAGCGCTATTCGTTCCGACATGAATTTACCGAAGCAGGAAAAAAAAATATCGTGTAAGACTTATGTATCGTGTGAGTAAAATCGGTAGGGCGTATTTTTTTTGTATAAGTATGTGAAATACGCTTTCCTGATTTTATCCCTGCACGATAGTCATATGTGAAGATACACTATGAAAAATATTGTACATTTAATGCATCGGACCGGAAGTTTTTATGCAAAAACTGGTACACTAAATTTAATATATAATTCTGATGAAACATTAATGGACTTTTACAGTGAAATTAAGGTTAATGATTAAAATTAAAGTATTTCGACAGTTTTTAATATACTTGTACGTTAATTTTTCATCACAATTGTACACGAAATTCATTACACCAGTGTATGCATAAAAACTTCTAGTACCAGCACATTAAATTTCATTCGATTTTTTTTTTTTTTTTCCCGTTTTGTAGAAATTTTCCAAATACGACCTCATATGATTCATTGACATGTGCTTCATTCATGTTAACATATGACTGTCTACGATAATTTTTTCCTGGGGAACGAAAAGTCAAGTGTTGTCTCGTCACGATGAAAGTTGACCCAGATTTATCGAACTTCTGTTGCGCCATTATCTTCAATTACTCGGGTGTGGTGTGTGTCAAGTGCAAAGTTTCACAAGAATTTTCTGGATCGAGAGGGTTGATTAATTAGGTAGGTCTCGGGATAAAGATTTCATTTGTTTCTCGGCAAACAATAGGAAGTTAGTGTGCCGCAAAAAGGGGGCGGGGCGGGGGAAGGGGAGGGTTGCATCGGAGCTCCGAGGACGGATGATAAGAATAGAATGCAGAGAATAGAGATCTTTTTCCACAGACTTGCAGGCCACGAAGACGTCGCACGGCGACGGGAAATAGTAGTATTGACATTAAAACAGTTAGACATACAGCCCTCCGTAACCCCGTTATTTAGATCTTTTCGCATCTTTCGTTAAAATTGTTTCTCTGTAAAGTCTGTATTATATGTGTTTTACCGTGTACGAAGAAGTTCCCACCGTTCATGGCGTCCGACGGTAAACCCTCGACGTTCAGATCGGCAAGGGTCTTCGGTATAAACTCCAACTTCGGCCTGTTCGCTGCTTCGTCCTTCCTGAAATTACGGAATCGCCGATCGAGATGTAATACATAGAGAACTCGCTTCGTTGGGCGTAAAGCGAAAATTAGAGGAGCGACAGCAAGGAGCGTGGAAACTTACTTCTCCAAAAGGGTTTCCGTGAGAATCTTGAGGATTTCGGTGCACTGTTGATGATACTCGAGTAGCGCCTCGCTGAAAGTAGCCAGTTGGGCGACTTGTTCCACCTGTAAAACCTAAAGGGTAAAATATTGTTCCATTTGGCAATAGACCATGTGTGTTTGTTGTGAGGAGTCGTCTTCCAGCACTTTTTGCTCTCGTTTATCCTCGTTCTCGTTTCTCTATTCTTTTTCTTTCTTGTTCGTTTATTTTTTTTTCTTTTATTTTCTTTCTAAGTTTCATTGCTCAAAACTCACGTCATTTTCCAGCAAGTTGAACATGCCCACTTGAGCGAGCTGTAGACTCTCCGCGAATTTTTCCTCCGCTTGGCGTATTTCATCGTCTGAAACGTGAGAACCTGTACGCAAACGTTGCGCCGTCGGATCATTAAAAAGTGCACTACGGGGTTGCTGCAGTCCTATAAAACTATTTTTCTTTTTAACTTATCTCTAGCTTCGATTACACTACAAACTAAAAAATGCACAAATGTAAATGGCAAAGCGTCGTTATAGCATCGATCAGCGATTAACACTTCGGCTTTTCAGGCATCCGAGTTATAATAAAGCAAAGCTCAAAAAAGAAGCATGCGAATACAACAAAATAACCTTTCGGTATTCACCAAGTTTTCCTTGCATGCATTTTTTTTCTTTTTTTTAGATAGGAGTTATAACAGACATAAAAAAGAATAGAGCTTCCGGTCGGTAACTGGGGCACGCAGCTTGGAAACGATTGCAGCTCCACGTTCGTGACGTAACTTCGAGGCTGTAACGAGCAACGATGAAATTTAACGGGTCGACGCTATCTGTATATTAAATTCCATCCACGTTTATTCGTATCTCGAAAGAGCAACTACCGGGTAGCATACAGAGAAACATACGAGTACCACGGTGCAATTCGTTTGAAATACCGACAATAAGATTGCATGCAAACGCGACGACAATTTACGACACAAGCGCTACTTACCCGGCTACGGGGCAGGGTGCTAACTGTACGCAGGGAATTCACCGGAATTCGAGATATAATAATAAAATTCCCGTCGCTAATAACCATAGCAGATGTTGCGACACGTTAAATATATATTTTTCTTTAATAAGATTCGGTGCAGAAATGGTTCGTGTCAGTCTCGAGGAAAAGTCGATAACACACTTTAGCGAAAAGTGTTACCCGAGAGTTTCTTGGTCTAAAACAGGAGATATATTCAGACAAGCCGATTCTCGCGAAAAAAATCAAAACTGACGATTCGATGACGCAAATAATAATGGATTCAAATTTACGTGGATGTATCGACTCAGGAATGATTTTAAAGATGCTTTACACGTACATTCTCAACCAAAAGTGAGATTCCGTGAGAATGTGAACACTTCCTATTGGTACAACGATGTGAAAAAATCGACTGTATCAAAGGTGCCAAGAACATTAATTTTGCATAATAATAATAATGTCAAAAAGTGATTAACAAATTGCTAAAAAAAATTGTTCAATAATAGGTTCACAATTTCCTTACATTTTTGAATCTTCCGTTACTGACATTTTTTGAAAAGCCATAATGACAGATCTGTCAGTGAAATCTGAATATCTCAAATACGTGTCTCGACATCGATTTTTCAAATTCTCTAAATTAAAAAATTTCAAATGTAAGAAAATTCTTAAAAAATTCATGTGAATTCTGAAAAAATTCATGTGAATTCTGAAAAAATTTATGTGAATTCTGAAAAAATTCATGTGAATTCTGAAAAAATTCATGTGAATTCTGAAAAAATTCATGTGAATTCTGCAAAAATCGAGGATTTCATTTAAAATGAGAAAATAAAAGGTTTGCTGATTGTTTGTTTTCACAATGTATTTTTCAAATAATTTGTTGATAACTTTTTATCATTATTATTATGCAAAGTGAAAGGTCTTGACATATAATTAACACGGCTGATTTTTTACATATCGCGAAGTCTGAAATTTTTATCGAATTAAACTTTTGGTTGGGAACGTATATGTGATGCGTCCTTAATAGGAAACTGAACAGCTTATCGTTGAGTATTTACAAGTGTTGGGACACGACGGTAAATCACACATACCCGCGTACGGAGTCGGTGTGCCAGTTCTCGCCGGGCTACCGAAGTGCGGGCTCGATTCTCTCTTCCCGACCGCTAACGCAATCATCGCCATGCATCGTTCGCAGATAACAGACAACAAATCGTGCAAACTGAGATTGATACATGCTCCTCAACGATAATACCATCGACAGGTGCCGTCGACAAGGCCCAGAGGTGAAAAATATCTCACACAGCTTACGGCGAAATTCGAAGATCATTGAATTACCTTTAGCCTGACGTCGTCGCTTGCAATCGAAATCGAGCCTTCGGCCTTGGAGTTTCTTTCGATGATGCTGAAAATACGAATGCCCGTCGGTTAATATTCCTGTGTCGTTTCGACGGCCAGAACGGCGGAGAGATATTTGAAAAGTTTATCAAATATAAAAATCGCGAACTCACCATAACTTCTTTGAGGTCCTTGGTCTGCAGATGGTGCAGGGGCTCCAAGAAGTTCTGCTTTATGTTGTCGTCCAGCGAATACTTTACGTCGGCCATCTGTCTCATGGCCTCGCCCATCTCGATCAACGCCACACCTAAGGAAAAAAGAAAAATCGGATACATCGTAAATCCTTTGATCTATAGAATTCTAAGTTTATCAGTGCCAGAGGCCACACTCGTCTAACCTCTAATGGAGCTATGATAAAAAATAAATAAATAAACACTAAGTGAAACTACTGAAACTCAACAGTTTCTTGGCATTTTTTTTTTTTTTGCAATAATTTAACCTCGTAATTGCGGTCGCTGTTTCGAACGCGTTTTCCCTACCAAATACGCTGTCCTCGCCCATTTTCTTGCCGTACATCAGCATGCAATCGCCGAGCACACCCTCGGGCTGTGGATAGGTCGAGGCTTTCGCCTGACCGCTGAGCTTGCTGATACCCTTTACCGCTGCCATCTTCGCTCTCGCAGTTGGATTTGGCTGAAGAAATTCTTTCGTCTTCAACTGTAGTTCCTCAACGAGCTCGCACGTGACGTCTGTTTTCTACGAAGCGGTGAAAATTGGTAGGGACAAAAAGAAAATAAATTATACTTCAGTATTGCGTACAGTGAGTTTTACACTACATCGAGTTCGCTATGCACAGTGCTTTAAGAGCTACAACCGATATATATTTTTTTCGATCGTTACTCACGATCCACAGTGTAATACATACGTACGCCACGGTCACGCAAGCTGTCAACGCGATTCGAAACAAGCAAATATCCTTCTATCTAACCCGTCAGACTGTTCTTTTATTTATCCCCCAGCCCGACCGCAGCGGCCAGATAAAAAGCGAAATTCCCCGATCCAAAAGTAATTCACTCACCCTCTCCATATCCACGAAGTCGACGTCGAGCTTTGTGCCTTCCGCGCCGCCCATCTTCTCTGTCATGTACTGCGGACAAAAGAAAAGAAAAATGAAAATATGGATGAGTAAAGAAGATTGAGGGAATATAAAAAAAGTAACAGTCAGTACAACTTTGTGTAATCACTAGAATTTTTTGTGCAAACGTCTTCGGTAGTTTCAGGACATCCCATTAATAGTCCAACAATTTTAAGGGTCTTAAACCGGAATATTTTTCTACTTTTTAAAATTGTTTTGGAATTACGATGTGCTGATGGTTACCGAAACACGGCTGACTCTTTGATATTCTATATTGCTTTAGATGAATAAAGCTGGACATAATTTCATACTATTTTGAATCCTTTCTTCTCCGAAACAGTTTTATAAAATAAAACACGAATCGCGGAGCTCACTGCGTATTTGATTAACGCAGTGAGACCCGCAAGTCACTTTTCAATTTATAGAATCGTTTCGAAGAAAAATGGATTCAAAATTTTGACTCTGTCTGTCACGATCTCATGCGTGTTTAGTGTAATTCACCTTGAATTTTGTGACTTCCTACACATTTTTACCATATAAAAAAAAAATTGAAAAATTCATACGCATTCAGAAAAGTGACATTTAATTTTTTTTTTAAGTTAGGTTTTCGGGAGATTTGTTGAACAATGTTATTTTTCATCTATTTGTTAATAACATTTTTGAATTATTATCATGCAAAATTAAACTTTTCAGCAACTTTAATATGCTTGATTTTTTTGAGATTTTTATACCATCGAGAAGTGTTCGCACTTCTTTCTCGTTTCTCTGAAGCTTATGTGAGGTGAACGTTATTCGAAATGACTACCTTAATAGCACGGTATACCCTCCCGCACATGTATAAATCGATGTAAAAAGGGCATTATGACCCGTATATGATCATAATAAATAAATAAGTAAATTTTATATACAGTAGAACGTGGAATAAAATAAGGAATGAAAATATGTGTGAAGAAATGCAGGAGAGATATGTACCAATTATAATAACGAACCATATTAGTTGTAAGAGATTATATCGGTATCTGTAGTTATAAGAGGGAAATATCTATGGGCAGAACTATGTAAAAATCCACACAGATATGCATGAAATAAAGACTGCTATACTATATTATACTTCCACTTCTAAGCGGAAGCATAATTTTCTTACGGTGAAAAAAATTGAACATTTTTTTTATGCGAGACCGGCACATCCCCCTTTTTTAATATTCCCCTTAAAGGTGTTGTGGAATAATCCCCCGCCCACCTGCCCAGCGCCCAGTTGGTAACAAAAATTGTACTGCATCACGCTTTAAGACCGCGAACCGATGAGGAAAAAGAAAAATCCGAGGAAAAATTATCTTCTTCGAGGGCAAAACAATTTACTTTTTTCTCGGCAACTTACCGAGAAAAAAGTCTCAAAACGGTATTCAGTACAGTTTTTGTTACATGCGGCAGTATTTCACGTCACCTTAAGGGAAGCCTAAACACGTATGAGTGCGAGAGAGACAGAGTAAAAATCCATCCTTCTCCCCATCTTTTTCCCCACCGATTCTATAAAATGAAAAACAAATATTGGGCTTTACTACCTCAATCAAATACGCAGTCCGCCCGCGATTCGTTTTTTATTTTAACAAAACCATTTCGGAGAAAATGGCTAACAATGGATTACAAGTGAACAATTGTCTTTTCTTCCCAAAGCAGTGCATTGACAGAGACTTGCCAAAGACGAAATTCGATGTCGCGCAGATATCGTAACAATTTTGCCTCGTAATTGCGGTCGCTGCTTCGAAGTTCATTTAGAGAATAAAAAGGAAGTTCATTTTGAGAATAACAAGGAAGTTCATTTTGAGAATAAAAAGGAAGTTCATTTTGAGAATAAAAAGGAAGTTCATTTTGAGAATAAAAAGGAAGTTCATTTAGAGAATAACAAGGAAGTTCATTTTGAGAATAAAAAGGAAGTTCATTTTGAGAATAAAAAGGAAGTTCATTTAGAGAATAAAAAGGAAGTTCATTTTGAGAATAAAATTCCACAAGTGAACAATTTATTTTTCTCCCTAAAGCCGTGCACCGATAGAGCCTACCCGAAGATGAAATCTGATGTCATGCGGATATCTTCAGGTTCATAAAATATTGTGAGATTATGTTGATCTTCAGCCCCGCCTTAAGTACGTTATTTCTCGTCTCCAAATTCACATTACCCGAATACTCGTTAATCCGAACCAGGCTCTACTATACCGAGACGCAGTAGATCATCGGTACTCTACTCTACCGATCTACATAATCGAGGCTCTACTGTACCGAAAAAAAAGAAAATTAATTGTCTCTTTGCCCCCGAAATCGGTGGCGAATGTCCCCTTAATATTTCCTTATCGTCCTTTGCACCCCGTATTTTAATCAATTTCCTCGAAACACGGTCTATAATCCTTCCCCTATAAGAGGGGTCACGACGGAAGCGATTCTTAGCAGGAGGTCGATTCTTCTCCGTTTCGCCTCATCCACCCACGCATTTGGTCTCTTCTCATCCTCACTCCCACACTCTCATCCCCGCAGGTTCGCGAGTGTGGGAGGCCGTGGGTAAGCTCTCTTCGCGCCCGTTGCCAGTCAACGATGAGGCTGCCGGAGATTTTAGCAACCGAAAGGACAAACCTCGGATCAATATCCGAGCGGTCGCGGGGCCGCACACGTTTCATCCGGCGCGCCGGCAGACAACGTGTGTGTGCCGGCGGAACGCAGCGAAAGCGTTGTACAAACGCGAAAGCCCCTCCGAGCAACCCTCGCTGCGAAGCGGCGTTCTCTCGCGCGGAGTCGGAAGATAATTTTTGTTTATTTTATTTTATTTTTTCGTTTGTCCCGCATCATCGTCTTCGGGCGCCAGCATCGTCGCCGGGGTTGGTCGACGGGGAATGAAGAGAAGGAAAAAAATAGAGCGAGGGTCGACGAGAACGAGTCGAGGGCCTCGCGGAGGAAACATTCCGGATAGACAGAAATTCGCCCTAGAAAGTGTGACGACAGGGACGAGTGCCTCGCTGGATCAATAGAGAGTGGGATTCTCTACGCGAATTCAAGCTCACACTCCCAGCGCTCCGGCCGCCGTTGCCGCCGGTCCCGGCGACTCCGACGCGACGCGTGATGCAACATCTTGAGAGATGAGGGTAGCTGGAGGGCACGGGCGCGGAGCCAACGGAACCGTAAAAGAAGCCGTCGACGAGCGAGTGGGTGCTAAGTTCACCGGGTCCTCTCGGGGGGGAAAAAAATCGATAACACTATGCGTATATTATTATTCTTGTTATTATTATTAGCACCGTAAAGAAAATTTGTATGAAATTTGATACACGGGTACGGGCTTTTATGCATATACTGGTACGGTGAATTCCATGCACCGTTGTGATGAAAAATTAATGTAGGGTAGAGCAGGGGAAATGGGACAGCGGGGCAAAACGGGGCAATCGGTAAAACTAAACTTTCCAATAATTTTTGGATGCCCGCGTTCGCCACGTCGATACGTCAGGATTTTCCGCGCCGTTTTGCCCCGCGGTTCGATCCAAAAATTATTGGAAAATGTTGTTTTACCAGATTGCCCCGTTTTGCCCTGCTGCCAAATTTGGCCCGCTCTACCCTACAGTGTATTAAAAACTTCATAAATTACTTTACTTTTATTTTACTACGTATGTACTTTAATTCCAATGATTTGCTTTAATATCACTGTAAAAGTAGATTAACTTGACATCATAATTGTACATTAAATGTAACCCTTTATAAGTCATACCATCGGAAATCATACCGAAACGGGACTAACGGACGCGGCGTGTCGTCCACACTGTAAAAAAATGATGTTATATTTAACACTTTAACGCTGTAACACCACCATGTGCTCCGTATAGGTCCATTACTTTGGTGTTAAAAGCAGTGTTAAAATATCGTGTAAAAATGCGAGATAAAATAAATGGTACTTACAGAACGTACGTTCTAACATTAACGGTGTACAGTAACACCGAACGGCACTCGTAAGTGCACCCAGAAAAATAATTTATTTGGCGGCGAATGTTTATTTGGTTTAACTAAAATATTTACTTGATTTAAATAAATATTTATTTAATTTAAGTAACTATTTACTTAATTTAAGTAACTATTTACTTAATTTAAGTAACTATTTACTTAATTTAAGTAAATATTTATTAAAATCAAATACATATTTTACTTAAACCAAATAAACGATTTTTTTTTGTAAAATACATTTTTTTTCTGGGTGTGAGTAAAAAGGGTGGAAACGGTTGAAGTACATGATAATTACAAATGAAAAGAAAAGAATATTCATGAAAAAAACGCTACAATCAGGAATATCTATGGTGGCGAATTGCCTAAGGATTCGAACTACCTACCTAATGCTCATTCCTACCTAAATATGCCTACTACCTAACACGTTACCGATTATGCTACTGCTTACTTGTGAATTTCTCTTATTCAAATTCTGAGCTACTTGGGATATTAAAGGTCATACATTATTGCGTCCTTTAGATAATAATTACACGGCATAATTATGTACTTATATATTCTTTTATTGTAATATAAAAAATAATTATCATAATTTTTTTTTTCTTAAAATCAACAATTGATATTCATTAAATGATAATTATCATTGCTTTAAAGTATCCTTTTTTCCTTAAGTATGATTTAGTTGAAGTTTAGATCGCCGATTTCAAAAATGAGTTTCAAATCTTTTAAATCCAAAACCCCAAATTGAACAACCGGGACGCTTCTCGACTAAAAATACCGTTTAGGGGTAAAGACACCGGTCAGTGCATATTTGACATCATTAAATGCATATTTGAAACTTAAAGTTGTGCTTAAATGCACCGCATCTTAGTTATCAGTTAACACAGAATTGTGTTGATGTCTATGAAAATAACACCATTAAGTGATATCGTGGTTCATAACACAATTTGGTGTGAGGATTTATTAGAGTACACCGCGTTACCGGTTTTTTACAGGTTCGGTGTATTTTTCACTGCAAAATGGTGTTAATTTTAACACCGGTTTTTTTTTACACCTCACAGGCTTTTTTACATCATCGCAGTTTACACCGCAGATTTCTTACAGTGGTTGCTATATATAATAGAGCCTAAGAGTGGGGATAGAGGTGTGACTTATAAAGGGTTAATGTACAAGTTTTTGCATAAAAACTTCCAATCCGGTACATTATTTACATATAATTTCCAATTCTTTTTAACGTACTTATTATTATTATTATTATTATTATTATTATTATTCCATTGTCGTTATACCTCATATAATTAAGGCCAATTGTAAATGCGAATGGTACAATAGCTATCGAAGGATGCAATAAAGCAAAAGGACGGAGAGTCGAGCCGTTACGCGTGTGGAAACAATATCCGGTTTTGGTTGGATCGAGTGTATGGAGGGGAGGGTTGCATTTGCAAATGGAGAGCAACGGTGCGAAGAGGGTTGAATGGGAGAGCAGCAGTAGGATAGTTGAGGGTTTGCCAGGGGACAGCCAGGGCGATCCAGTGCCATAGATAGGCGAGGCGACTCGGTGGCGTGCCAGAGCGTTATCGCACATAGAAATCGCGGAACGCGCGAACGGGGCGTTCGATAATGGACGAAAGGGAACCGGGTCATCGGGACTCCGTTTTTTTTGCCTTCCCGCTCCCGATTGCTCCCCCTCGAGACTCTATTAATTCTCTACTTTTCTCCCCCGTTCATTCGCGAGGATGAAATTTGTACGGGTCCGTAAATCATCCCAAGACTGCGAATCCGCAAACCGGCGAGTGAGCGGGGCCAGTGTTCGGTTGCGATTTGCAGCCGACACTGCTGGGTGAAAAAAAAAATCACTCAGATTTTTCTCCCAAAAGGTCCGTGCGAACGCGATTGCCTGTATGCACAATGTTCCAATGCTCGGACGCTTAACCTTTCACGTACCGGATACTCATTCAACGCCGACCTAGAATTTGCCAAGACGTAACCTTCGAACGATTCGAATAGCAAGTTAATAATAATAAAATCGAATAACAAGTTAATAATAATAAAATCGACTAACAAGTTTAAAAAAAATTTGTAAAAATTGCCTGAGGTATCTTGAAGTGTTGTTTTTGTCATAATACATAAGACAATTTATTACGAACATCCGCATCGTTTTTGTAATTGAAAGGATGTGTGGTCGTCTGCGAACGGCAAAAAAATCGTCTGTACTCGTAGGGCTAAGAGCATCCCCAGATTCCAGCAGTTATTAATTGGTTAAGGTAGTACTAGCGCAATGACTGACGCCGCCTAAGTTTGAGAGGAATAAAAGAGAATTACAAACACTTCTCGATCGGATAAAAATCTGAAAAA
>JAPYZD010001724.1:0-32642 GCA_030522725.1 Ichneumoninae sp. B BG-2022a
ATCTTTTAAACTTTTGTCTGCTTTTTCGCGAAAATGATTACACGAAATTTGTGAATAATAATTCAGAGCGGAAACGCGAGGTGTGCATAAAATTTCGTAACGCGTAGCGCGACGTATGAATACCATTTCAGAGCACATAATACGTGTCAATAATTTTACGAAGAGTACAGTGCGATGTGTACGCTGCGAGTGCTTTCAAAAATGTCACTGCGGGTTATCTTCACGGGGTATGAGCGACAAAACTTCAAAACGAAGTTTGAGAAACAAAACCTCAAAACGAAGTTTAAGCAAGAAAACCTCAAAACGACACTTGAACCACAAAACCTCCCGAAGGGGCTTGTTTAATTTTCAACCGAAGAAACGACCGCGTTAACGACAATCGGACTGAAAGGTCTTTTGAACGGTCGTTTCCGCGGTAGTTCGTCCAGTCATAAAATGTAAAACGACCTGACTGAAAGCTCTCACTGAAAGCTGCTCGTATGTGACTCGCACGGCCGCGAATGAAGTCGTTTTACCGAACGTAAGGTAAACGGCCCAGTTTCCGCCGCTGTCACAGTTACCGCCATTAATCGCAATTTATACTAATAATAAATACAGTATACGTTAAATACAAACAAAATTGACGGCATGTTAAAGAGCGGTTTACTCTTGATTAATGCTGCGATACGTATATTTTTAATAAAATATTTCCTTTAACAATTGAAGATGGCGGAAACTGGGCCGTTTAGCGTATTTTGTCCGAAAACGCCCGGTCGTTATCTCGGTAGTTTTGATGGTCGCAAAATCTGCCAGGGTTCATACCAGAAAACGAACGTGCGCATACGCAGTCGCGTTGTAATAACGAAAACGTCAATTGAAAAGCACCTCATGTAGGCGGACTTCTAGAAAAGACCGATCCAACTTACTCGGTTGTGCTGTCCAACGTATTCGGTCGGTAAAACTTGCCTGGATGCAACTTACCCAGTTGTCCACTGTATTACCTTACGACTCGTCTCGACGGTCGCCGTTTTTGGTCGATTGTTGTGCATTCCTTCCAGCTACGTTCATCGGCGGCTGGTACGGTATTCTTTGTTTATTTCTGACGATGCAAATGAACGACTAGTCAGCTGCTCGTCCCACAGGAGAATGATTCTCACTTTCCAGCACTTTCAAGAAACAACGAAGCCGCGCGGCGCCGCGCCTGCACAGCAAGCGGCAGTCTACTGAAGCTGACCAATCAGCTGATTTCTTTCACCAATTTCCAGCCAATGGCGTCTGCGCGTTAACCGGCGTCTCTTATCCGTACACAAGAGCGGAGCTTGCGAAGAAGGCGATAAAGCGAAGAGCGCAAAAATTGTATTTCAAACCGTGGAGTATTTCGTTATCATACTCACTATGGACGCGTATGTCACGATAGTACGAGAATTGGACGACAAAGCTTCCGAGGCTAACCGGAAATTCGAAGAGTGTCTGGACTCATCGGCAAAGTGAGCGGACAAATATTTTCATATTTAATTTACGAATGTAAACATAACCAATTTTTTTATTTTTTTTTCAGACGATGCATTATTTTTTTAATATTTACCTTTTGTTATTTAGTAGCGCTAAACAACCGAAAGAAAAAAAAAATTTGCATAGCATATTTGCACACTGTATACGATTCACACATGTATATAGACTTTAAAGGGGCTTGGGCCATATATGTTAATAACAAATAAATAAGTAAATAAATAATATGTATTTGCAGCTTTCGTTCGCGCACCAGGGCGATGAATCTGGCAAAAGCCGCAATGACGTTTTTGAATGAAACGAAAAAACACGTCGACATTGTTCCGAGAACGCCGTACGCGGTACGCAACTGGTGGGAGGTATTTGTTCAGGAGCGCTATCCACAGGAGCAGTGCCTTGAATATCTGAGATGCTCTCGAAAAACATACATTCATCTTGTCAAGTCGTTGCGTCCTCACATAATACCCGGAGTCGGAGCAGTTTCTCACAGACAGCGTTCGGACATGCTGAGGGGAGTCAGTGTCGAGAAACAAGTTGCTCTGATGCTTCACAAGCTTGTGCAATCCAACGACTACGCAATAGTCTCAGGAATGTTCGGAATTCACAAATCAACCGTACACAAGATACTTTACAAAGCCATCAAGGGTGTGAACAAGCATCTTCTACAGACGGTCATCAAGATGCCTACGCGCCACGAGGCGTGCAAAATCGCCCGGCAGCTCCAAACTTTGTCCAGAATACCTCAGCTTATCGGCTCACTGGAATCCACTCACATACCAATTTCCATGAGCGGCGAATCGGCGTTCACAAATTCGCAAAACTATCCGTCTTTCATACTCCAGACTGTTGTGGATGCGAATTGCTGGTAAAAAAAATATTTCATTTATTTTATTATTAAATGAATAACTCCAAACTATTTACACACATTCGTTTTGCCAGCAGAAGCTTTTAAGCTCGTACACAGATATTACTCGTGTGTTTTGTATACATCATAAATCTTCAGGTACAAATATTGCAGGATCGATGGAGTAACACTCCATGCATATAATTTCTTAAACAGTAACGTTTCATATAACAATCCAGTCCATGCGTTAAAAGCATTTCATAGATCAATTTATCCTATGTATTTGCAATATATTCATGAAATAAATTCCACAATATTTGCTTCCGTAGCTTCTGGTAACCATTCAATTACTGCTTTTAGGCTGCCTATTGCACCTCGATGTACCAATTCTCTGATTCCCAATGACAATGCATTCAGAATTCTACGCGCAACGTAATCATAATACTTTTTTCCAATCGCTCGTATTCTTTTTCGCACATATACTTATAAATTCTAAAAATCAAACGGACCTTCTGTGGTCATTCGTACACAGACACCCCGTCGTACATCTTTCAGTACATCGAGTTACGATGAAAGTCGACCGTTTCTCTTTTCGCAGCGGTAAACGATTCTAGAAATCGTGCTGCCTCGAACTTAACAGTTATTTTATAGAAAAATGAATCAGAATTTCCATTGTTTTCTAGTGCACTTCTCACTTTGAAAGAGAACAATTTTTTTTTTCTTTTTAGATGGATAATTTTTCTTTGCTTTTTAATGTAACAAAATTGATTCAGAAATACACTTGTGTACATAACTTCGAGACCTTTTTAAGAGCGCAGGAAACATTTTTATGAAAAGTCTAAGTCGTCGTCGGTACAAGTGTTAAACGATTTTTGTTTTTCAGTTTCCGGGATGTGAGCGTGCGGCATCCGGGGAGCGCGGACGATCGGCGTGTCCTCGAGGATTCGAGTATCTACAGGCTCCACGAGCGTGTGATACCGTCGGACACTCGAAAAGTTAACGGCCTCGAGGTTCCGTACAAGATAGCTGCGTCGTTCACTTATCCGACGTTACCCTGGCTCCTGACGGAATTCGAGCCAGCCGAAACCCATTTGGAGCTTTCCTTCAATGAGCATTTGAGAATAGTGAGATACTGCTCGGCCGCGGCACTGGCTCGTCTGAAAGCTCGTTTCGCTATTCTTCGTCAGGTGATCGACGTGAGCTACAAGATAGCGCCACAGATAATCGCCGCCTGTTGCGCTATCCACAACATATGCGAGAACAACCAGGATCCGTTTGCCGACGAGTGGCTCGAGGAGTCCCTCCAGAACTGCGACAAATTTCCGCAGCCCGAGAGAACGAGAGATCGAAGAGTGCCCGATCCGAGGGATATGCAGATGCGCGACACCCTCAGAGATTATCTACAGACCCAATTATTGCTCGACAGGACCTCCTTTGGTAATATCGATCAATCGAAAAATAACGTTCTAACGTAAAATTCATTTAAAATAAAAAGTAAAATATTAACGAGGATATTTCAAAAGTAATTGAGCATCTCACTCATAAGTTTGATGAATCGAAAACACGATAATAATTTACGAACTAAAAAAAAGCTCGGCTGAAAGCCCGTTTCGTGAGAACAACCAGAATCCGTTTGAAGAGAGTGGCGCAGGTTGCCGACGACAGACTCGAGGAGTTCTTGCAGAACTGCGACAAATTTCCGCAATTCGAGAGAATGACGGGTCGGAGAGTGCCCGATCGGAGGGATCTGTGACACCCTCATAGATTGTCTGGAAACCCAACTATTGCTCGACGACATCGCCTTCGTTCGCGTCGATCATCGCGAAAATAACGTTCTAGCGTAAAATCCCCTTAATATAAAAATGAAATTAAAATGAAACTAACTGTCGATATTTGAAATATAATTGAGCGTCTTGCTCATAAGTTTGACGAATCGGAAACGCGATGATAATATGCGAAGTAAAAAGGTACTGGGATTCGAGCGTAAAATCCATTTAAAATAAAAATGTAAGAAAAATGAAACTAACAGAGGACATTTGAAAATGAAATTGCGTGGCTGACTCATAAGTTTGTCGAATCGAAAACCCGATAATAACAAAGAAAAAAAAATTAAGCTCACGCGTTAATCACTCCGGCGCAATTATTTTTGATTAATGAAGAAATTTACTGAGTATTGATTCCTATCTGTTTCTATCGGTCAAGCCCGCGTGGCTCATGCCACGCGAACAGGTACTCGCTCGTCAAGTGCGTGCGCACTTTACGCGGATCCCGGTTGTTTGCGCTCGGAGGCGCGGGGTTCTACCTCGACTCTGAGTCGCTCTCACCTATACACGTATGTATATGTGGTGGCGGTTCGAGACTAGAAATTCCTCGAGACTCGGCGTCGTCGAACAGTTGAGTCGAGGCTTCGCGAGTGGCGCACACGTACGCCAGACGTCGAGTGTTAGCTCTTCGAATATTGGGCGCCAAGCTTGCCCTCGAGCGGTGTTCAATTAAACACTGTAAAATCAAAGTCGCCTTTCGCGATTCTGTAAAATAATAATCTTCGTTTAATTTCCGTTTTTAACGTTCGACTAACGTTAAAAAAAACAACGAGTGATAACAAAGCTGCGAGAATAATTGTGAAGAAAATGAAGATTCTAACGTTACTGTCTCTGTGCGGCCTCGCTCTGGCGCAAAACGGGCAACGATTCTACGGGAATCCCGACGAGCTACTCTTTCCCGGTCCCGTGAAATCCAGCCAGAAGAGAAACGCCGGTGCAGGGGTAAATAATATTCGATAAATCACAATTTTACTATTAAATTTTATTCGCAAAAATTTGTTTTTCACAAAGGTCCACGACTTCTCGTTAATTTTACAATTCTCGTTTTTTCTTTCACTAAATGTGGTTGTTACGGGAAAACCTGTAATATTATCAATAACAAAAAAAAAGATAAAACAAAAAAGAATCATAAAATCAACGAGAAACAAGATAAATGTCTCTCAAATGTGCAACCGTTTTATATTACAGTTTGAACCATAGAAAAAATGTATCCAAGCGATTAATGACGTAGGGATTTGCTGAACTGCAAGACGGCTCGGTAAATTCGGCCTGCATCGAATGATCGTCCGGCGAGTGGATTTTCGTTGCATAAACTTACGAAGGCGCTCGAGCGAAAAGATCGAACGCCGAGTTTTCCGGCGCGACAGAGTAATTGGTGTGTTTTGAAGAGGAAACAAAAAACGAAGCCAACGTATTCGCACCTGTGATGCGCGATACGAATGGAGAGCAATTGCTTGTGTGACGCGTTTCGTTGTCACACAAGCGGCGTAACGCAAATTAATTCTCGTCGGAACGGTTTTCCGCGGTGCGACGCTTTCCTGTCGCGCGGTCCAAGACACGTTGAAGGCCGAGATGCAATAGTGTCGAGGATAAGACTTTGCCGGGAGGTACATCGGGCGGACAGGCAGAAGTAGGCGGCAATTGCTAAATCTCGCAGCTGTGCGATAGAACGTGTGCTCTCGCCGGACAACCCTTTCCACTCGGATCGCTTTAATCGAAAAAAAACATCAAACGGACGAGCAGGTACAGCTGCGCATGCGCGTTCGAGTGGATCGGCGCAACACCAAGTCTGTTATGATTATTGAGTCAACGACTGGATTAAAAATCATCCGGCCTCTCGTGCGGCAAGGTCGTCTCGGTGAGAATCATCGGCATTGCTATTCGGCTCAATTGAACGAAGGATGCACGTCCGAGCGAGTACGAAAAGTCGGCACATTTCAATCCGCGCGTGCGGTCTCGGACTGCGCCATGCCGAATTATAGTCACCATTAAACTTATCGGTGACCTTTGAAGTTACGATCGCATTGACATTGGTAGCTCCATTGGAAAATTTGCCTCCGTGTGAACACGAAAAGTCGGCATATTTTAATGTGCACGTGTGCTCTTGGAATGCCCCGTGCCATTTTACCATTAAACTTATCGGTGACTTTGGAAGTAACGATGGCAACGACATTGCCAGCATGATTCGAAAATTTGGCACATTTTAATCTGCATGTGCGCTCTTCGACTGCGAACTTCAGTTACAATTAAACTTATTGGTGAGCTCTGAAGTTACGATGGCACTGATAATGGTAGCTCCATTGGAACATTTTAAATGTAATTCGAGGACGAGTTTCTTTTTTAATTTTTTTCCGATGAACCGTTCAGCGAATTTTACTGTTTGAATTATTTAATCGACACGCGGAGGCGCCGGTAGCGCACGAGTCAGGGAATTTCCGAGAAAGTTGAACGCCACGCGTTAGGTCCGATATTTATGAAGCTGTTTGAGATGTGGTGGGAGCGCCGGAGAAGCGATGGTGAGGTTCGAATCCGGTCCAATGAATATTCAACCCCTTTTTTAAGTCAACAGTGAATAAAAAAAGTCATTTGTACATGGCCTCCTCATTTCTTACAATTTTGGGTATAGCTTTCTCTATGAGACGATTTCCTGATCGATTTTTTGGCTTTCTCATTGAGGAAGTTATCGACGAAATTGTAGGAAATGAGGAAGCCATGCTGAAAATTACGTTGCAGCTTTTTTCGTGACATTAATAGATTTCTACGTCTCATAAAATTGAAACGTCTCAAAATGTATTGTAGAAAATAGCTAACTGAAATTTGCATAATTCATCGTATTGAAACCATGTCTCATGTATTTTTCCCCACTGGTGACGAATCTCCGAATTATTTTACTCCTGGAGCGACATTTAATGTATAAACTCGGGTCGGACATAAAATACAAATTTTCCGAAAAATTCAAAAATTTCGAAATTTTATAATATTTAAACGATTAGATCCATTTTCGATAAATATTATACCAAACATTGCACAGTGTTAGTCCATTCCGGTGTCAAATTTCAGCTCGATACTTTCATATTTACTCAAATCAGACCGTTTTTAGCAATTCTGAAAAAAAAAAATCTGAATCCCATTAAATCTGATCGCTTGTATAGATTTCGGCCAAATTTGATACTCAAGGTCTTTCATCGTACTTTGTACACAGTTTTAGTACGATAATTCAAAATTTACACAACTTAGAGCTACCACACCGGTTTTCGAACATTTCAAAATCGCATACAATATCGAACCGCCCCTAAATCTTCATGAAAATTGCACCGAAGCAAGAGACGTGATCACTCTAATAGTGTACCAAATTTCAACTCACTATCTCAAGCCGTTACCGAGTTGCAATCTTTTTACACGATGCAAGTTTGTCACACACACACATACATCCGAAAGCCAGCTAAAAATCGCATTTCTCGGCGTTTAGGCCTATTTTACGTACTCTGACGTTAAAATCTCGAAATATTTTTTTTCGAAAGCAGCTTTCTCTATGAGGAAGCGAAACCGCATTTCTCAACCTTTTAGAATATTTTAAGAACCCTGACATTAAAATCTCGATTTTTTTTACGAAAACATAGCTCCCTCTATGAAAAAGCAAAAAAAAAAATGTTCTGGAACTGTTTCATCAATTTTCGAGTCGAGCGTTTATAACTAAAGTTAAAGAGTTGTTAAGGAACTATTGGCCATGATGGCGATATTGTCACGAAGGTAATCTATTAATCTACGGTATTTCGGACTAGTGCCGTCTTCGATGAAATTTTCCTTTTGACCTTTGACAGCACCGTCCGTGAAATAAGTTGATTACCGTTTTTATTACCGACCATGGTATTTCACCTGCTCTTAAGACCCCAAAGCAAATAGACGTGTCGCAATATACTTACACTGTGAAAAAAGTTCGTATGAAAGTTAACTAGACCGGACTAGAAGTTTTAACGTTAAAATTGTATATTAAATTTCATGTATATTTGTGATGAAAAATGTTCAGTGAATTAAAGCATTGGACATACCTTATTTTTAATAATTTACTTTAATTTTTATTATAATTTAGTTTAATTTCAATGAAAAAGTATATTAATTTTTCCATCACAATAGTATATTTAGTTTGTTGTACCAGCTTTTGCACAAAAACTTCCAATCCGGTGCATTAAATTTACAATTTTTTTTTTACTGTGTAAGGTTGCGATATATGTGATATTGCTATCAAAGCATAGGAACACAATACCAGTGAGTCAACAAACAGTTCGAATACTTTATGTATATACGTGACTGTATGTCATATTGTCCGTCCTTCGTAAATCGTGAGCCAATATTAAATTTGTTGCCTCAGCGTACAGCAACTTCTGTTCCACTTACGATTTTTTTTTCAAAGGAGTAATCTACTCGTACCGCTTCTGGAATGCCAATTTATCTCTGTACTTCTCTCGGCGCCACAGAGTTATCGCGACGTCGTTAAACCTTTCGATTCGCGGGAGGAAAAAAAAGGATTCTAAAAAAACTTTCTGGAACTATTTTCATGAATTTTCGAGACGAGCGTTTCGACCCGAAGTTAAGGGATTATTTTTAGTCGGAAAAAATATTGTTACGATTGTAGTCTATTAATAAACGGTATTTCGGACTAGCCTGTACAAATTACAATTGTACAAAAGAACAGCCTCATCGACGAACTTACAAATTAGGACAGTTTTTAAGCTCCCAAAGCGGATAAACGTGTAACAACGCACGTAAGGTTACGATATATGTGATGTTGTTATCGAAGCATAGAGATGCAATAAGAGTGGGGTAATAAACTATTTGAATGCTTTACTTTGTCGTCCGTCCTCCGTAAATCGTAAAACAATGTTAAATTTGTTGACTCAGCGCACAGCAACTCCTGTCGCACGAACGTTGTTTTTTTTTTTTTTATTTTTTTTTGCAGAGCATTGATCGACTCATACCGTTTCTGGCATGCCAATTTATCTCTGCACCTCTCGCGGCGCCACGGAGGCAATGCGACATCCTTAAGCCTTTCAGTTCGCGAGGAAAAAAAAATGACCGGGAAAGATACGTCCGCGTGCGACAAGACTAACGGACAATATTCCGAGAAACACTCAACAAGATATTTTTATCGGCTCTCACCTTTACTGTCGTATCGATATATTAAATTAATTTTACAGCATAGGCCAATGCGAAGAGCCGGTGATTCACTTCCGTGGCATTGCCGAAGAACAGAAATACTCTTTGCAACGCTATAGACAACAAAAAATAGGCGATCAATGCGAATCTCTCGAGGCGATAAAACGCACGTTCAGGCGCAAGATCCTTATCGTGCTTGACGATGACTGGGTAACCGAACAGAGAACCCGACAAACGTTTCGTGACGATTGTTTAACGTAAAGAGTAATTTATGCAGCGGGTAATAAAAGAAAGAGTTTGCTCGTTTATACAGTCAATAAAAATTTTGTTGCAGCGCAAGATAACAGAAAAGGTTCTACATTCGACAACTATTGGTTATTCAGCGACGTTCACAATTTTTGTTTTTGTTATTAAAAAATGCAGTCAATAAAAATTTCTTTGCAGCACAAGATAATAGAAAAGATTGTACATATGACAACAATTGGTTATTCAACGATGTCCACAATTTTAGTTTTTGTTATTAAAAAATAATGTAAAAAATTGTCGATGACACGACAAACGGAAGGAAAAGTTTGGTCAATGGCAAATTATTTTTTGTCGGTGCTCCGATTTTGAGATTTGAACTGCACAGTAATAGAGATTTGTGAAACCGCTTTGTGCGGTTTTCCTGTAGCTCGGTTGAGCTTGTAGGTGCGGCCTGGGACTACCAGGGTTTTAATTTTTTTTAAGTTTGCTCGTTACGCAAACTTAAAAAAGGCAAAAATCATTTCATTGCACTGCAAGAAAAAAAAATTATATTTGACAACAATTGATTGTTCATCCAATGTCCACAATTTTAGTTTTAGTTTTAAAAAAAATGATCCATAACACGACAAACGCAAGGATAAGTTTGTACAATGACAAACGACTTTTTGTCGGATTTATTTATTCGGATTTATTCTTTAAGTGCAACAAAATAATTTTGTTAAATAAATGACAAAGTCGTTTGTCACTAATTTGAATCTATGAAAGTGTCCTTTTATTTCCCGTGTCATTGACAATTTTAGTTTGTACGTTTGTTTGTAAAACTAAAAAATTAACAAATACAAAATTGTGAACGTGTGTGGACAATAAGTTGTTGTAAAAAGTACAAACTTTCTTTTTACTGTGTTTCAATAAAAAAACAAATTTGTTCGTCAATAGTAGTAAAAAAAAATGGTTTCAACGTACTATGAAAAAAATGTGTACATTCGACAACAATTGGTTATTCAGCGATGTCCACAATTACAATTTGGGTTAATTAAAAAAAATTGTCGCTGATATGACAAACTGCTTTTTATCGGTGCTCCGATTTTTTTAAACTATACAGTAATAGAGGTTTGTGAAACCGCGTTGTGCGGTTTTCCTGTCGGCCGGTTGAATACGTAGGTGCGGTCTGGGAGTACCGGGGTTCTCTATTTCCGATTAGATTGGGGATCCCGGATAAGCGTCAAGTGTTTAACGGTGATGAATGAAATCGAAAAAATATTTATCTGTGTTTCAGTTATCCATCAAACTCGCTCAGGAGATTAATTCGATCGACACCGTGGAAGAATTTCTGAAAATGATAGGTGTACCTACGGAGCAGGAAGACGTTATCGTTGGTAGTGAGTATTGGCAGTACGTTGAGAACTCATTAGTTTATATTTTCCATATTTGTATTAATAATGTGCAGGAGCCGGTTCTCGTGCACATCCGATCGATGACTAATTGCAAAGTTTCTTCTTTTCCTGGACGAGAAGAACGTGGCTTCCAGACGGTTCTTGAATTTTGCTTGACCTTGACACCTGCGACAGTCCTTGATTTTTTAAATAAAAAAAATTAATCTGTATTTTTATTTAGTAAATCTCGATCGCTGATAAAGAGATAAGACGCGCTGCGTCGATGGTACGATCATGAAAATAATCGGTTCCGGGAATACGGGCGACGCATCTATAGATGTTTAAATTCGATGCCTTTTAATCCATTCGGGGCTTTACGGGGAATTGAAATAATCGTCGAAAACGTGGATAGAGACATGGTTGAATCGACGAGAAGCCGACCAGGCTCGGATTATCGTGACGCTGGTGTTGTTTTTCTTCTTTCTTTTACCCGATTATTTTGCCTATCATATATATCCAGAGTCAGACATGTCATCATAAGAATGCTAACAAATACTTGTATAAATCAAAATTCCTTGAAATAAGAAAAAGAAAAAAATTAATAAACTTAAAAAGAATTCAACTTTTAAACTTTTAACATTTTTAAAAGTTTTTACTTTAGTTTATAATTTTGTTTTAAAAAGTAAATTTTTTTAACAAATACAAATTTAAAAAAATGTATGTCTTGCACACTCTCAAAGTCATGCTCGCATCTCCCAAGACCCTCGCATATCTTTATGCGAAATCTGCCCTCATATCAATCGTATCAATCTCTGCCCTCGTATCAATGGAAGAACTTAACGATCACTGTCTTTGGTTTCTTTCAGGCAGATTTGCGAACGTGGAACGTTCGAACGCCATAATTCCAGTCGCAGCCAAGTGCATGCCGGAACTGCAGCCTGTGTCGTTCGCCGGCGAGGATCCGGACCCGTCGATCGTCTACTATCCCAGCTGCGTTCGTATAAAGAGGTGCGGTGGCTGCTGCAGTCATCCGTTCCTCTCGTGCCAGCCCACAGCCTCGGTTATGAAAAATTTTCAAGTTCTAGTCTCGCAAGTTAATGCCGACGACAGTATAACATACCGAGAGAAGCGGATAGTTCCTCTGGAGGAGCACACGCGCTGCAAATGCAACTGCACAGTCCAGGCCGGGGTATGTAGATATTCGGGAATTCCCCGGTATCTTTGAGTAACTCAGAGCTCGGACGATATGTCACGCGCGAAGGCATTCCCGAGACGATCGCGACGTTAATTCTCACCCAATGACGTGATATTTTTATTATCATTATTTTTTCTTCATTCAAATTAAAAATCGTGTGTTGCAGGACTGCGTCGGCAAACAGGTATACATCCCGAATGAGTGCACGTGCGGCTGCCCGAACCCCGACGAGGAGGACAAGTGTAGACACGACAGCGTCAAATTTTGGGATGTGAAACTCTGCAAATGTCTCTGCCCGAATCAGCTTGAGTGTAATACCGGATACTACTTTAATCCCGTTACATGCAGGTGTGAATCGATCGTCGAGATCGATTACCTCTAACTTGGGCACTGGTTCATGAAAAAGAAAAAAAAACCACATTTAACTCACTGTATTCATCGTCTGTTCGCCTGTGTAAGGGACTGCACCCGTAATCTTGGGATATTACGTTTTCATTTTTTCTATTTTTAATCCTCAATGTTTTCCAATTTCCGTCCATCGCTATCTGGATAATTATGATGCTATTGCATTGCTCGATTATCACCATTTTAAGAAGGTTGGAGCGCTTCAAACTAGTGCAATGAGTCCTACATTTTTTAAGTAGTATTTCCTAACACATGCAAGTAAAATCCCGCTTGCCGCTTCCGTGAAATGAGTGTAGAAAGGCACTTTTTCACATCGCGTGCGAGAAAAAAAAACTGCGCATGGCTGGAAACGCAATATGGTCTTTGTTTCTTGCTCTAGTGCGAGAAAGTGCCTTTCTGCACACTCTTCTCAAAAATGAAAAGCGTGATTTTCGGGAATTTGTTAAGGGCAATAATGTGAATGGTAAAAGCATAGAAAGGGGAGACCTGGCATTTTCACACACGTCAAGAACTCCGTTTCTACGCCTTTACCGTACAAATAACTATAGCACATCTATTCATTATAGTGGGTGGTTATCAAGAGATGCCGCAACGACTCGATACCATGTACTTAAAAAAAATGTTAGTGGTTTGTATTACAGGAAATTTCCTTGACCTAGGACAAACATAAATTGTAATAGATTTGCAATTATATTAACTGGTTGTTACTAATTTATAACAAGGTAAATTAGCACTCAATGTGCTAATCAAAGTGCAATTCCGTTTCTTCAAAGAATAATCCGTCATTTTTGTTTGATTTTAGTGTACAATGGCTCATTCTCTTCCTTGAAAGATGCCCTACGAATTCACGTCTAGATATTCGATAGTATTTTTCGTTTAAAAGTGACGGAAATTCCTTCACAATCAAACAGCTTTCACTATTAAGCATAAAATAAATTTCAACAACGAGAATGAGCCGTTGTACATCAAGATCAAGCGAAAATTATGGACGATTCTTTGAAAAAAAACTGAACGAATGTGTGTAATTTCGAAATTTAGCACATACCAGATAATACTATTGCAAATATTGGGTTAAAGACATCTGCTACAATACAAATAACCATCATACTACTATAGTCAATAGATAAGTAAAAGTTTGTATAAACGACTTTAAAAATGTAGTACTCATTTGACAAGTATGAAGCGTTCCAAAGTTCGTAATGCTACTAATGCTTCTCCAAAGATATTAACATTTTATTTATTTTTACCTAAATTAACGAACTAATCGCATGATGTACCCGATCATCGTCGGCACTAGTAAAACAAAAAGATAAGACCCAAGCGTATTCCAAGCTTCCAGAAGTGAGGTGTTAAAAATCATTTTTCAGGTGCGACAAGCTAGCGCTCCCATCGAGGATTGGTAACGGAAGAGAACCCGGATACAGTCCACGGGAAACATCGAACTCGCCCAACGTCTGGCCCCCGATAGTGCCTCTCAGCACCGACGATCCGCGAAGAAAGAACAAGGACGATCCCGAGTACAAGTAAAAGTTGTGATCGAACGTTTAAGTTTTTGTCTGTATTTTTAAATCAATGAAACTACGAGACTACTATGATCCGCGGACAAGGACGGATCGGAATTGTGAGACATCACTGTCGGATTCGATAACTCGTTCTCGCGGTCGTTTCGAGATCGGAATATCGCGCATCAATCATACCGTACAGATAATTAATTCATACTCGTTACTTATTTATACGGATTATAAAAACACACTCGCAGGATTATTTATAAGCATTTATAGGTCACCTAGTCGAGAGTTTTAAGAATCAGCTACTACTGTATAATTTCGCAGCCTTGCGGCTGTTTTGACGAGACTTCGATAAAAACAGAGGATCGCACATTTTTATTTAATTTGTTTCGAGACCTTTGAGAGAGAGGTACAAAGACAAATGAGGGGCGACAAGGTTGAATCGTAGTTTCCATTAACTTTATTTCCTAACAATATCACCGAAAGTGAGTAAAATTGTCTTTGTGATTTATAAACGTTTATTTCGTTTTACCGTTCCGCGTTTGTGTGCCAAAATATGTAAATCGGGCTTGTAATCGCTAACTCGACAAAACATATTAGATACACATACGGTGAAGTTCAGCATTGTTTGCTCAACGTCCGTCACCTTCCATACCCGGAAAAAATGCTGATAGAAAAGAAGAAACACAGGAGATCGCACTTTTTTTGAATTTGTTTTGAGACCTTTGAGAGAGAGGTACAAAGACAAATGAGGGGGGAGGGCAAGGTTGAATCGTCGTAATTTCCATTAATTTTATGTCTTAATAATATCACAGCAAGTGAGTACAATTGTCTTTAAGATTTATAATCATCCATTTCGTTTTACCGTTCGGCGTTTGTGTGCCAGAAAGTACGTCGGGCTTGTACTCGCTATTTCGATAAAATATACACACCTATGTGTACAGGAATGATCTACATTGTTTGCTCAATGTCCGACACCTTTTCTTCCATATCCAAAAAGAAAAAAATTCTGACCCCTTCTTCAATCCGCTGCTTCCGCCGACCTATCGGCGGTTGCGACGGCGAACGATTCCTGATTTGTTTTCTTCTTAACCTGTTGCACGTACGCGACGACCGCCTTGTTCGCCTGCAGGAGAGAACAATGAATATTCCCGATAGACTTTACTGATCCGGATAACGACTCTGTAATATTAAAGAACTCGATAATCGGCGTCCTCGAAGATTATTCGCAGACACGTTCGGGTAAAGGCCGTACGTGTCGATAGTTTTTTCGAAAGTTACGACGCTACAACTCACCAATGGACGCTGCAATATCTACGATCATTGCTTCCTCCGAAACTTTCGTGCGTTTCGAGGCTTGTTGCATACTGCAGCCGGTAATGGAGGTGCGATATTCTTAACAGGTCCTCTCGTCACGCTGATAACTTTCTATCGTACTCGTCGAATATTCGAAGCTGTCTACTGTAGATATATATATACATATATATGTAGTCAGTAAGTTACTGGAGAAGCCAGCACACAACATGCGTCGGAAGTGGGAATGGATCAGCTGCTCGGACGCCATCTCGCTGCTGCACGTTCGTCCCTCGAATATTTTTAAGAGATTCCGATAAAAAAAAACCTTACAGAAACGTAAAATAGCTATTATATTTTTTAAGATTCTTAACTAAATTGGGTTTTACTGTGTTTTTAGTATAAAATAAAATGTTAACATATCGGTGGTAGAAAATACAGCGGCTGTGAATCACGCCGAACGATTCCGTTGAAAGATGTCGCCACTGTGTCTCTTGAGGACGTGTGCGGTTGAACGAACGTTCCGCTCACTGTGCTACACTCTGTAGCTGTGACGATACATTGTAAAAATAAATTGTAAATGCAATGTACTGGGACTTGAAATTTGCTTACATTACTGACATTAATTGTAAATGTTGACGTTTTTTGTCAAATAAAAATGACAAATACTTTGCCTAAAATTCACAAAAATTTTACTTAAAAGTAAATATTTTGCTGGAAAATTGGAACACACATGTATTTGAAATGTCGGAAACAGTTTATATGAAAAAGCTTTCCGTACCGTTTATTAATTATGAAACCATTTTCTTTCCAGTGCGTATATATATATATATCCTCTCGGAAATCTGTTCATTCGAAACAATTTGTGATGAATGATAAACTCAATATATTACGATTATTTTTATTTATCGGATTCCACGCGATGTATACCGACTGTCGGACAATTTTTTATTTATTTGTTTATTTTTTTGCGAACATCAATTCGGGCGAATTACAATGATTATTCGGGCGGGCCGATCAGGATCTGCCGGTTGCGGGATAACCTCGGGGCCATTACCGTATCCCTCAGGCCTGCTATTTATAACGCGTTCGGATTCTACGGAAGTCGTATAGTCGGGGGCATTCAGGCCCCGCCCGATCGATGCGTCGATGCAACGTGTAACGCGCAATTTCGTAATTATGGGGTATGCCTCGGTCTCGAATGTGCGCGCCCGTCCGGAGCGAGATATTATTACAGACTCGACTGGTACTTGCGCCGCACTTGGTCGTCTCTTTTTTATCTTTGCAGTCTCACTTTTTTCTTTTTTCCCTTCGATCTCCCGAATAATTAATTCGCCGTGAATATATTTTTCGGCAGAGAGAATATATTAACTTTACACGGGGACTTCGCGTTAAAAAGACAACAACAAAAATCCAAAAGAAACATTGACAGATTTTAACAGATCCGCTGAGGCGTTTATCACGATTTTTTTTTCGAGCCGAGACACGAAACGAATGAGAAGGAATGAAGCGAAAGAGGAAAGGCCATTATACCACGATATATCGCTGCTACAAATTTATATTCGTAGATTCGTATCGGGTACTCGCGTTGTTTCTCAAACTCCACCGTCCCTCCGGTATCCGATATTTTTTTGTTTCTGTTCGCACGCTGCGCTCTTTCTCTTTCTGGCAATTTCTTCGTTGCCCAGCCGAGCGTGTATCGTTTGGGCCTTTTCGAACTCATAATCCATACAAATCCAGACTGACACTCGAGGAATGCCGTACGTTCACTATGGCACAGAGTAGCGGCCGTGCAAAATCGTAAGCTGTGAGCTTGAAAATTGCGAGAGAAATTTGGAGGACGGGTCGTTTATCCCGTCCTCCAAAGCCCCCTAAGATAATAATAAAAGATATTAAGAAGTACAATAATAACTTAGCGGTTATGTTGGCCCGCACCCTTCGCATAGTCACGGTATATGTATGTACCCATGAGAGTATTTGTGAATATCTGTTAGTACCTGTGTGAGTATCCGTGTGAGTGTCTATAAATAACTGCGAGTATCCGCGTGTCTGTGGATATTTATGAGTATTTGCGAGCATACGTGTGAGTGTTTGTGAGTATCTGTGAGTATCCGTGCGAGTATCGATGATTATCTCCGAGTATCTATAAGTATCTGTGAGTATCCGTGTGAGTATCGATGAATATCTCCGCGTATTTATAAGTATCTGTGAGTATCCGTGTGAGTATCGATGAATATCTCAGAGCATCTGTAAGTATCTGCGAGTGTACGTGTGAGTGTTTGTGAGTATCTGTAAGTATTCGTCTGAGTATCGATGAATATCTGCGAGTATCTATAAGTATCTGTGAGTATCCGTGTGAGTATCGATGAATATCTCCGAGTATTTATAAGTATCTGTGAGTATCCGTGTGAGTATCGATGAATATCTCCGAGTATTTATAAGTATCTGTGAGTATCCGTGTGAGTGTCTATAAATAACTGCGAGTATCCGCGTGTCTGTGAATATCTATGAGTATTTGCGAGCATACGTGTGAGTGTTTGTGAGTATCTGTGAGTATCCGTGCGAGTATCGATGATTATCTGCGAGTATCTATAAGTATCTGTGAGTATCCGTGTGAGTATCGATGAATATCTCAGAGCATCTGTAAGTATCTGCGAGTGTACGTGTGAGTGTGTGTGAGTATCTGTAAGTATTCGTCTGAGTATCGATGAATATCTGCGAGTATCTATAAGTATCTGCGAGTGTACGTGTGAATGTTTGTGAGTATTTGCGAGTATACGTGTGACTGTTTACGAGTACCTGTGAGTATCCATGTGAGTATCTGCGATTATATATAATTATCTACAACGCTACCGTTATTATCTACATACTAATTTCATTAGTACGTAGATAATAGCGGCCATTGCATCAGAATAACGAAAAAATTAAGTCAAAAGGAGCAGAAGCAATACCTAATGACCTTGACAGGATTGTTTGTACGAAATTCTCTTATCCGTCCTTCGACATCGTGTTTAATCGACTCACTTGAATCCAAGTGGCTCAGGAAACGGTCGGGTAAACAGTATGAGTCTGCAGAAAAATTTTCGAATCGTATAGCGAAGAAGAGGCAAACACGAGATGTGCGCGACGAGAGATGTATCTAACCGGTTGACGTTGTGAATTGTGTACCTTCGAGCGGCGGAGCGAGCAAACCCCCTTTCGTCTTCAAGGACGTCGTTTCGGCGGTCGAGCGAGAACGAGAGGATGCAGAGAGCGGCGTTGCCCCGGGTTCGTAACACGGTAGCTCACGGCTTAAATCGTATTAAAGGCCCGCTCAGACCGGGCTCCCGTGGGCCCCGTCGCTCCGCCGTCAGGATAATAGTTAATTCTCACAACCGAGTCTCATGTTCGAGAGGCGGGCTTCGATCCCGAGTTTATTCGTACATATAGATTGCACGAATATACCTCGGTGACTCGAATAATGGAGACCGAGTCGAGAGAACAAAAAAAGCTTCCGTAAGGAAGCCAATTTCTCTCTCGTGCTCGCGACGACGTCTTCTTATTTTTTTCTCAGTAATAATTATCGTCTCAATGAGAAGGTGCGCTGCGCGGAGGGTGGGAAGCCCCCCTCGGTCGGTTGAGCGGGAGAGGGTAAAAAAAGCGTTTGGCTTTCCTATAGGGCCCACGAGGATGACCGGCAGCGGCGAAGAGTGCGCGGGGTCACTGCACCCGAAAGATCTGTCCCGCCTCGCTCGGCTCCCCGGCAGTTTCGGCCCGGTCTCGCAAACTGCGCGGCTCGCGCCCGATTCGAACTCGTTCGTCATCCCTCGACGAAAACTTTTCTCATCTCTGTGCTAATCGCTTTAGAAATAAATAAATAAATAAATAAATAAATAAATAAATAAATAAATAAATAAATAAATAAATAAATAAATAAATAAATAAATAAATAAATAAATAAATAAATAAATAAATAAATAAACAATTATAAGCAAATAAAAATGGAATATAATAAATATGTACGGATCGCTACCCGACCATGCCTCTTTCAATTCCTTTGTGGTAGCCGTCTATATTTAGTATGTAGCTATCGGCAGTCCGATTAGGATCCTCCTGTCCGAACATCGAGATGTCTTTCGTCGCGATCTGAAAAGCCGTTCCTTCGCATCGGTGTGTTGGACACTGTGCAATATCTCGCAGTCATCGAAATTTCGTTTGCCCCGATATCGCGTGTCCCGGGAATTGGGAGATGCTTCGGTGCGCTCCCCCCCCCCCCTCCTGCCCCTCTGCTTCTGATCTCCCTCTTTCATTCCTCGCTGCATGGACTTTCTGAAAACAAAAGGAAGATCGAGAACGCGATCCGCGAGCAGCGTCGACGAGTGTGACGGTTCAGCGAGGCGAGAGAGATCGAAGTATGACGAGCGGGGTGGGGAGAGGTTCTCGAGGCTCCTGGATCAGAGCGGTCTTGTCTAAAAGAAAATAAGACGACTAGCGGGCCAAAACGAAAGAGAAACAGCGGCGAAGGGACGAAGGGAACGCATACGTGACTCGCGGCGGGCAAAAAAAAAGACGATATGAAATAAAACGATTGACGAAAGAGAAGGATGATGAAGAGTGGACGAAGAAGTGCAGGAGGGCCGTGCGACGCCGTGGCAAAAAGACGAACGGAGATCGAGGAGCGAGTCGATGAAAAAAAAAAATCAAATTGAAAAAAAAAATAACAAAAACTAAGAGGGTTGGCCGTCGACGGCGCAGCGTGGACGGACGAATGTGCGTTGCGAGAGGAGAGCGAAAGTATACGAGACGAGAGAACGCGCGGATAAGCACCGGTGATACGGCGAGGAGGTGGTGGACGCCGGTGGAGGGGAAGGGCGAGGAGAAATTGGGAGATTTCAGGGGTGTCTAACTGTGCGTTGTAAGGCCCCCCGAGATTTTTTGGGCCGTTGACTCGGCGATCGTTGGCATCGTATACTCTCGTGCTTACATGCTGTTTCGCTCGAGGCCCTCCGCCGGTTCGGCCCGTCACCTCTCCACAATTATACCGTGTACTAAAAAGAGAAAAAATACGAAGTTAGCGAAAAAAACGAGCTGTACGCTTCGAGCCACTCGTATTACACACGAGTGTATATCGTATAACGTTATTGCGCAAAAACGCGATCTTACCTATATTGAATACTTACTGCATTTTGTGTTTCGGTCAACGGACACTCACGCATAACTCATCGTCGATACTTCGGCAGAGATCCTTCGAAGTGAACGAGCCATTGATTTTTTTTTTTATTACACGGCAAACAGGATCTATGAGTCTGAAACAAAAAGTACTATAGTGCGCGCGATATCCTCCGACAGTGTCGCCACCTGTTGACCAGTGTGCGATCTACGATAACTTAAGGAGGTTCGAGCGCTTCCCAGTAGTCAAATGAGTGATATATTTTTTAAATCTTTAATACCAACTTTTACGCATCTACCGATTGATTTTAGTGGATGATTATTCTTTAGAAAAAACTGAACAAACAAAACAAAAATATAACATACTAGTTAATATTTTGCTGATCTCGTGTGATTGCAGCACTCTCCTTCGGCTTGCAAAGTCACACTCGTCAGAAAAAGTTTTATCGCACTAGTATCGTAAATTACTATTATGTCACTCGGTGGGAAAATGACGGTTTTTTCACACCTTGTGAAAACCCCCATTTTCACACCTTGTGAAATAAAATTTTGTTCGATACTCGTGCGAAAAACGTTTTCTGAACTCGTGTGATTGCAACACTCGCCTTCGGCTTCACACTCGTCAGAAAAAGTTTTTTCGCACTTGTATCGAAATGTACTATTACGATTGCAATGCGATACAACTTGAATGCTGCAATCACAGGAATTAAGAAAAGTTTGTCGCACGGATACCGTACTTCAAATTTTACTTCACAAGGTGTGAAAATAGAGGGAGGGGGGGGGGCGTTGCGCACGCGAAACCTGCACACATGAAACTGCCATTTTCGCAACAATTAAGGTACAATTAAGGTACTGCGACCCGCATTTAGTTTTTCATTTTGTAGAATCGTTTTGAAAAAAAATGTATTCAAAATTTGAACTCTGTTTCTCTCGCACACATATGTTCAGCCTCCCCTTAAAATGGAGCTAAAGATCAACATAACTTTAAAATATTTTGGAACCATTTTCCCCCGAAACGGTTTTTCATCTAATAGAATAATCTCGGAAAAAAACAGATTCAAAATTTAAACACCGCCTCTCTCGCACTCACCCTGATGGACAAGCGGCACAAAAAGTAGCAGTCGGCGCAACAATTGCGACATCTGCCGCACATCTCGCAAATATCGCGCCAATATTGCTACTTTTCGTGGCGCGTGTCTATCAGGGCATACGTGTTTAGCAGTCCCTTAGAGGAGTGTAACCGTGTGCACGCCGGTGCGATATGCGTCGTTATCGAGAAAGTCGTTTTTACCCAGTGTTGCCATCCGGCAGTTGTCGGCATTGTATTCTCACCGCCATTTGTGCCGACGTAGGGTCTCGGACTCTCTCCTACGGATGGTGTTATTGCTGCGTCAAAGATATATTACATTGTATCGGTAATTGAATCGTAAATTGTTATTCATCGACATATAAAGAGGAAGAGGAGACGTCGATTCGATTCGTCGATATATTCCGTGAAGAAGCTGCGCCTTCGAGTGATTGTTTCGAAGTGCCACCCGTCCGCCTTTATTCCGCCTTTATCGCTGCCCAATTTCTCCGGTCCTACCTCGTCCTGCCTTCCCCGCGTTTCTTCACGTGGCGTATTTATCTCGCCGGGCGAAGAGAGTACCGGTAGCACAGGAGCCCCGTGTTTGTTGCGCGGTAGCTGTTGCACGTAGGAACAGTCCGCCGAGAGTACTGGACGCGATCGAGGAGAGCGGTGCGGCGTGCGGAGACACGAGGAGGAGGGGGGGGGGGGGGGGGGGGGCGCGGCGGGCCGCGAGGAGGAGAAGCGAAAGAGGAAGAGGAGACGTCGATTCGATTCGTCGATATATTCCGTGAAGAAGCTGCGCCTTCGAGTGATTGTTTCGAAGTGCCACCCGTCCGCCTTTATACCGAGCACGGCAGCAGTAGCGGGAGAGAATCGGGAGACTGTACGGAGTGAGTATCGAAAAGACGCGCAGGCCAATATAATGTATACAACAAAGATGCACCGTTCCTTGCTGCGCCATTTTTTTACTCCGTCGCCCTGCTCCCCCCCCTCTCCCGCCGCCGGCCCGCTCTCGATGAATTTATATTTTCGTGGAAGTCGAGCCCGTTCTCGCACCCTTCGTAATTATTGGGATTCTCGAGGGAGCAAGAGAGAGACGTCGTAATTACGATTGACTGTTATATTCGCGGCGGCCAAGATCCCTCCCGATAGATTCGCTTTTTGGACTTAACCCTTAGTGCGCACACCTCCGTAACGAATCGCCAAGGCGAGGCTAAACACGTATGGGTGCGAGAGGGACAGAGTAAAAATTTTGAATCCATTTTTCTCCGACGCGATGCTATGAAATGAACAACGAATCACGGAGCGCACTGCGTTAGTCAAATACACAGTGAGAACCGCAATTTGTTTTTTACTTTATGAAATGGAATCGTTTCGAAGAAAGATGGATTCAACATATTTTGAAGTTGTGTTGATCTTTAGCCTCACCTCAAGGGGATTCTAAACTTCTCCCTCTCGCTCTCGCAGAATCCTCATGGCGCTGTCTCTCTCACACCCAAACGACCGCTGATTGGGTTTAGCCTTCTCTCAAGTGCACACGCGGTCAATTTATGCACTGTTCGGAAAAGAAAGATTAAGACACTTTTTGAAGTGAATTGATCAAACTTTAAGCTCAAGCAGTCAGATTCCCAAAAAAACCTTTTGTACCCATCCATCAAGTGCTGAAGGTGGGGTTAAAGACCAACAGAATCTCAAAATATGTTGAATGCATTGTTTTTAGATACGGTTTTATATATAGTCAAAAATGAATTGCGATGCGCTCTGCGTATTTGATTAACGCAGTGCGCCCGAAATTGGTTTTTCATTTAATAGAATCGTTTTTATTTATTTATTTATTTTATTTAAGGGACGAGCTCTTTTACATTTATATAATATTTGACAGTTCCTATAAAAGTTCATATTTCGTGTAACATGTGTAACAGGATATTCCACAAAAAATTTATTTAAAAATTATTATTATACATTTTTCTCTAATTCATTCATATTTTAAGACTTTTGTTGCAAGCTGAGTATTGTAACTAGATTCTGGACCAGCAAGTAGACGCGACATGTCGAGCCTGTTTGCCACACTTGTGAGTCGATAAAGGGCCGACCTTTCCGTTAGTGTTGTTCGTATTGTAGGCGTTCTAAATATCATTTCACGTCTTCTCGGACGTTCCGTTTTTTGAGAAAAATGCATTCAAAATGTTTACTTTTTCTCTCTCGCAATCGCACGGGTTTAGCTTTCCTTAAGAGGAGGCCAAACCCAGCCGGCGGTTGCTTGGGTGTGAGAGAGACAACGCCATGGGAATTCTGTGAGAGCGAGGGAGAGGAGTTCAGACTCGCTTTAAGGCAAGGCTAAACACGTGCGGCGAGTTGCCGAGTGCGAGAGAGACAGCGCCAGAGGGTTCGTGTGAGAGCGAGCGAGAGGGGGTTTTGCCTCCTCTTAAGATTATGTGAAATACCGCCGCCGGTAACAAAAACTGTACTACATGCCGTTTTGAGATCGCAGACCGTCGAGGAAAACGAAAATTGTCTTTTCCTAGGGAATCGACAGACGCAGGAAAAGACAATTTTCGTTTTCCTCGGCGATCTGCGATCTCAAAACAGCATGCAGTACAGTTTGTGTTACCAACTGGGCGTGGGGAAGATGGGCGGGGGGTTATACCACATCACCTTAAGAGCATGTGCGATACCGCGGTCGGTAATAAAAACTGTAATCAACTTTTCTCATGGATTCTGGCATATACGGTCAAAAGAAAAGTGTCATGACAAGCCGAAATGATATCCGCTTCCGATGAGACTTTTCTTTTGACCGTATATGCGAGATCCAGTGAGAAAAGTTGATTACAGTTTTTGATACCGACTGAGCCCGGGATGGCCGGGGAGGGGGGTGTTTCATATAGTTTTAAGGGGAGTCCAAACTCCTCTCTCTCGCTCTCACAAAATCCGCACGGCGCTGTTAGGCAAAAGAAAATACTGGGTAACGTTGGCGACAAAATGACCATCAATGCATACTAAGGGTTAATAATATGAATTGTTAAAATAAAAAATAAAATGCCGAAAAAAGTAAATAAACATCCGGGGAGATTTGTCATTGGAGAAAAAATGCGAGGAAATGTAAATATTACAATTTTCGAGCAAGCGAGAGATTGACGTCATAATTACGATTGACTGTATATGAGGCATTTCCCTATCATTTCAACCCGAGTCTGCCCCTTCACATCTTGGATCAGACCCGCGATGTTTTATATGACTGAACTAACTCTCAAAAGCACTCACATTTTTTAGAATCCTTTATAAATATTTATGATAAAAAAAATGAATATATAAAAAATTGTAAGATTTAAGCTGGTGTGGGCTGACGTCACCTTCTATTCTTTTTCTTATTTTTTCGAAAAAAAACTGAATAAAATGTGAAGAAAAAATCCGTCGATTATAGGTTATCGCTTGACTATTTATTTTATGTATACTGCATTTTTGGGAATTTTTTCAGATTCTTCCGAAGAGTTTTTTTTAACTTAAGTAAAATATAAAAACCCACTCCGGCTCAAATCTTAAATTTTGTTATATATAACAAGATTAAAAAAAAATGTTTTCAGACATTACATTGTGGCGATCAATAAATTACTTTTTCAACCATATAAATAATTATAAACAACTTTAATAAATGTAATTAAAAATTTGAGTGCTATTCGAGAGTTAGTTCAGTCATAAAAAATCGCAGGCCCAATCCAAGATGTGAAGGTTAAGACTCAGGTCGACATGGTATGGAATGTCCCATACAGATTCGCTGGAGCGAAGATCCGTTCCCGATGGATTCATCTTTTTTGACTCAACAATATGATTCGTTAAAATAAAAAATAAAGGGTAAAAAAAGTAAACAAACATCCGGAGGAGATTTGTCAGTGGACAAAAAATGCGAGGAGGAGAGTAACGACCGGTTTGAAATATATACAAGTGGGAAGGATCCGCAACGACGCACGAAATTTTTTGTTTCTTTAGGGTCGGCTTTCCTGGACACCGAGCGTTACTGCGCGGGTGAAAGTGCGCGGTGGTGCAAATGGTTTTTTCTGGATTGTTCGTTCATCAGCTCGTAAACGGCGAAGCGAAGGAGAGGATTCAATCGCCCAGTCGTGTCGTGTATGAAACTAGCGTAAGAGTTTCGGAGGAATTTAATGCTGTGTCAGAAAAAAGATGAAGGGGCGAAACGACGAAGGCGCCGCAGCACGAGGAAAATCTCGCCGGCCGAACGGTGCGTATGAAAGATTTATATCCATTCAAAATTTGCATTCTGAATATGCAACGGCGGCCGTCTCGTTGTCGCGGGGGTTCGAGTTATCCGCTGATTCGCACTGAGAGACGTAAAGACAAAATAATAGGCAGTAAAGCCACGAATTATTTTTTTTTCACCAGCCATTCATATCCAGGCAGTAAAATTTTGCAATGGGCGTCGTAAATGTATACGAGGGAAAACTGGCGAACCTTCCGCATCTGAGATTTTTTCGCACCGCTCGTAATTATTGTGACTCTCCAGCGAGAGATACAATAGAGAGAGCGGTCGTAATTGCGGTCGGCGGTATATATTCGCTGCAGCCACGATCCCTCCCGATAAAATGGCGTTTTTGGACCTAACAATATGATCCGTTAAAAGAAAGAATAAAATTTTTTAAATTAGAAAAGTAAACATCCGTGGAGATTTTTATGGGTGGAACAAAAACCCGAGGAAGAGAGGACCAGGCGGTAAGATATATATACAAACGGGCAAAGTGTTTTCGGCAAAAATGGAGGTCATGTTTTAACAAGTTTCTTTTAGCTTTAGGGTTGACTTTCCTGTACACCAAGCGTTAGCGCGCGGGTAAAAGTGCGCGGTACAGCAAACGATTTTTTCTTGATAGTTCATAAGCGATTGCGGATATTTTTACCAAAAGTCGTTTCTGTTCTATCTGGATCAAACTTATGTGGTCGACAGAAAAGAACACGCTTTATTTGTTGGAATTCTGTAAGATTTTTTTTGCAACGTGATTTCAAACGTGCGTATTTTAACATGAGATGGATCGGATGGAACCTCAAAGACGATACAATATAGCGTTTTTCTTCGCCAATTTCTGTTGAATTGAAATAAAAAATTAACCGAAGAGCATACTTGACTACAGATTGTGGCCAAATCTGAAAAAGATTTACCAACCTGGTTTCAACTGCCGTTAAAAAAACGAAGCATTCATCTCTTTCTAGCACACTTGCTTTGTATCACCTTTCTCTCTCGCACAGTGACTACCGCGTTCAGCGGAAACCGCGTTCAATGGATATCCTTAACCCTTCATAAGTCATGCCTGTATAATATATAAGTCATCTCCACGGTTAGGCGCTACCGTACCGACGCGCGACCCCACTCTGCATCCATTAGGCCCGTTTCCGTACGGTTTCGGGCACTGTGACTTATTTATTTATTTATTTATTAGTATTTACGGGCATACGTCCTTTTACAAAAACATAATACAAGTCAGTGTGAATAACAGCGATTCCGGGTACAGTGATCCGCGAGAATCGAATCGACACTATACAAAAAAGTCTTTCGACAACGCCATACAAAAGACAGTTAGAGCCTTGGCCGCAATAACAAGTGAGATCTGAACGCGCTCTTCGAAATTCCGAAAATCTGCTCAATACATGAGAACTCATTCGGCTGTCTAATCAGCCTCGGTATAATGCTAAATTGACCATAATTCGTTTGGTAAGTCTGAGTCTGAAAGAGTGTTGTATTCCTCGTCGGTCTTTGTCGTATACGACGCACGAACTCACAAAGCAAACGCAGACACATCATTATACCATTTAAAATGTTATGGAACAGCATTAGGTCAGTAAACGCTCGCCTTTTCTGAAGGGAAAGTCGAGCTTATAAAGGGTTAATCCTTAGGCCGTAGAATTTCACAATGCGCGTTGTAAATGCTTATGAGGAACACTTAGTGGATCTTCCACATGTGCCATTTTCTCGAACTTTTCGCAATGATTGCGACTCTCGACCGAGAGACAGAGAGGTCAGAATTACGATAGACTGTAATTCTAATTGATATATATAGTAATAAAAGTATATGTAATATATATGATACTAATATATATAGTTATTAATATATTTTATTGTGCTAACTCTACGGTAGCACGATTAGCTAGGTTGGGTAATGCGAACCCGCAGCTTGACTATACTGGTCTGCCGCTCATTAGGTTCCAAAAAGGTCCAAGGGAGAAAGTTCCTCGGTTTGATTAGAAATATAGGCGTCATTGGGATTTAGTTGTAAGATAAAAGTGTTATAGAATTAACACTTTATAGAAGTGTTATAGAAGTAAGGCGGAAAAATGGCAATGAGAACAAAAAATGGTTTTGCACTGGTTAAATAGCATATTTTTGTACTCTCAGATCTTGGTCTAAGTTATACGTAAAAGTAACAAATATTGTAAAAGAGAAATCCGTTTAATAAACAAACAAACAAACAAACAAATATTCGCTTGAGCCAAAATTTCTGCCGGCCGATTCAAGTTTTTGGACCTAACAATATTATCCGTGAAAAGAAAGAATAAAATGGAGAAAAAACATCAGGACATCAAAACATACAAAAAGATGAGAGATTTATCTGTGAAAAAAGAATGCAAGGAAGGGAGGAACGTTCGGTTTGATATATATATAAGGGGGCACGTTCGGCAAAGGTGGAGGCCATGTTTTTCAAAAGTTTTTGTTTTTGTTTTGCCAAAAGTGCGCGGTAGAGTAAACGTTTTTTCTCGATTGTACGTTCGTCAGTTCGTAAATGGCGAAGCGAAGGAGATGATTCAATCACCGAGTAACACCGTGTGCGAAGCCAGCGTAAAAGTTGCGGAGGAATATACTACCGCGTCAGAAAAAGATGAAGGGACGGAACGAGGAAATCTTTGCGGCCGAACGGTGCGTACGAAAGATTTATCCCCGTTTAAATTTGCATTCTGAATATGCAACGGCCATCATCTGGTTATCGCGGGAAGTTCGAGTTATCCGCTGCAGCTCGGCGAGAGATAAAAGGACGAAAAAAATACCAAGTTGCCGTAAAATTGCAACAACGATTCGAAGATTCTTTTTTTATACCAGCTATTAATATCTAGGTGATTAAATTTTGTCAATGCGGGTTGTCAATGTTTTAGGCTGCAACACACATCCGTTACCAAACAAAAGTTGAATTCGATAATAATTTCAGTACATGCAAAAAATCTGAAAAACATCAGCCGTACTAATGATTCCCAGACCTTTCATTGCGCATAATAATAATGCCAAAAGTTATTAACAAATTATGTAAAAAATACATTGTTTTAAAAAATCAGAACACTTTTTATTTTCTAATTTCAAATGAATTCTTTGATTTTCTAGAAGCCACATGAATTTTTTCAGAATTTTGTTACATCACATTTTTTTTTCTTTAGAAAAATTGTTGTAGAGGCATGTATTTTAGATACGTTTCCGTATCACGATTCCACAGGACACACAAAAAAAATTTAACGGCGAAATTAAAACTGTAAGAAAATTCTGAAAACATTCATGTGCCTTCTATGTCTTCTAGAAAATCAATGAATTTATTTGAAAAGAGAAAAAAGGTTTTCTAATTATTTGTTGAACAAGTTTTATTATGCAAAATCGATGTTCTTGGCACCTTCAATACAGTTGATTTTTTCAGATTTTTATACCACTAGAAAGTGTTCCAATTTTCACTGAATCATCTTCCGAATTGAACATGATTCTGAACTATTCCGCTTATCTATCTGAGTTAGCGGATCTTCCGCATGTATGTATGTATAGTATGTATTAAGTCCTGGAATGAATCCCCTAAGGACTAAGCGGGAGAAATAGCGGACATAGAATCTTAAGATTAATAATAATACAGTAGCTAGAGACAGTACAGAAAAAAAATATATAGGTAAGCGCACGTATAGAGAATAGATTAAATGAGGTATTGACCAAGAAATGATCGGAAGCATCTGAGTAAGGATATTGTCATTTCGTCTGTATTCTTGTCTCTCAAAGTCGAAGAGATTTTTAATTTTTTTTTACTGTCGGTTAGCTCGTCTCTGAAGAGACCTGTGCCAATCTCTTCAAAGTTGAAGAGATCTTCTTTAATCAAATAGACCGGGCCTGAAGCACCACACATTAGGTAATCCGGATTCGCCACTGGGTAAATCGAGCCAGCCAAGGTTGTATATAGAATATTCGCCGATAGTTAGCCCGCTTATAGTATTTTTTGCAGAGTTTTTGTTCACGAGTCTCTTCTCTCGATTATGTTCGTTGAGGCTGTAAAGCCCACTACCCTGATAGACAAGCGGCACAAAAAGTAGCAGTTGGCGCAATAATTGCGACATGTGCCGCACATGTCGCCAATATCGCGCCAATATTGCTACTTTTGACAGATAGCGCCGTCTTCCAGGCAAACGTTCGTAATGAACGAAATTATTCAGTCGAATCTAATTCATTCCAAGAAGAATAGGTCTCGATTGTTTCTCAGTTTCTTCGGTGCTATCAGTATCACCCAGTTCTACAATTCTACAGATGGTATGCCCGGGAATCAGACCCGAAAGTTGAAGAGATAATTGAGTGACCCTCGAAGATCCTTCCGCGAGCTCCAGTGGTTAGTTCACAGTGGAGGCGCAAACGGCAGCAGCGTCGAAATAATACCGGAACCCCGCAGTCTGTTTTCGTGAAGCCGCGGGAATCAAGGAAGATTTTTTTATACCAGCTAGTATTTACGTGATACAAACTTGTAATGCACGTTTTGCAAATGTTTAAGACATAATTTTATACTTACGCATGAGGAAGGATCGTGATTTCGTCTGTACCGCTGTCTCTCAAAGTTGAAGAGATAATTGAGTGACGCTCGGTGATCCTTCCACGAGCTCCATGCGGTTAGTTCACCGTGGAGGCGCGAACGGCAGCACCATCGAAATAATACGGGACTCCGAAATCCGCTTTCGTGAAGCCACGGGAATCGACGATCGACGATCCCCCCCACTGCCGTCCGTCGCTCCTTGGACACTTCGCAGTGCGTAGAGGTACTCTCTCCGTGACTGGACCGGACTGCGGTGAAGACCCGTCATTGTCGCTGTGACGACTCCACCGGATTCCGTGCCGTACAATTTTCCTCGGCATACTTACTCCCCGGCAATTACGGTTTCTTATCCGCAGCTCTGCCTCCTCCGCGCCCTTTTTACCCTTCGAGTCTCTTCCATTCTTACCCCCCCCCCTCTCTTGCGCTGGCAGATTACGCCTCGTAGCACTCTCATTCGCCGTGGTGTTTATCACTCGCTCCCGGAGAACCAGAAAACTCCTCCGGAGCGTCTCAAATTTTTATTTGCACACGGGTATTAAAAAACCTATTGACCGGAAAAAAGATTGCAAATCTTACGCGTACTCGAATTATTACTATAAATGGGCATGGAATTTTTCTTTAAGCCAATGTAACGTAAGAACTTGTAATGACCGTACGCAGCGAGCAGGGAACAAATTGCTCTACTCTTCCTCTCCGCGGCAGTACTTACATACGAAAGTATCACTGCCATTACGGCTATACCTCGAAATTACCCACCACTTGGTATCTTATTTTCTTCCTACGGACCGGATTCAGAAACATTGTATTTTTATTTTTCTTTTCCTTTTTTCGCTCTCATTGCAGCATCTTCTCCGTGCTTCCATCCCCTGAAAGTAAGCGAGTCCGTGCCTCGGAAATCTTCCGGCCCATGCTGTAATTATTTAATGCACCTTACTTAGAGTCTCGCGACCATAAATACGCTTATGAGCTGAGAGGAGGGGGAAAAGAGTACGGGGCTTGCTAGCGCGATGCCTGTGTTGTCCCTGCCAGTCGTTCTATCCAGCGGCCGGCGAACAAACCCGATGGAGCCTGCACACACCGAGAGTCTCTCTCGGCCGCTATGAGAGTGTATGACCGGGCTTTGAACCCTGCGAGTTCGACCGCGTCGAGCAACGCCGCAGCGCCGAATACTACGCTCGCGTATGAACGTCGTAGCTACACGCGCATATATATGTACTTATGTATATATACATACATACACAAAGTGGCTCGTAGAGGGCTTGTACACCGAGATCTCGCCCGATTGGCTGGCCGCGCGCAATCCCTTTTCCCGGTTCGGCAGACACCGCGCACACCGTCGAACCTGACGCACTCGATGATCCACGGAACCACCGAGTGATGCCGCTTTCTGGCATCTCCTGCGCATGCACACATCTTTCTTGCAATTTTTTTGCTCTGAAGTCCCATTTACAATGTAAACTGCTGCCGGCGGTTAAGGGGAGGTTAAACACATACGAGTGCGAGAGACAGAATGGAAATTATTAATCTATTTTTCATGGAAATGATTTTATAAAATGAAAAGCGAATTGGGGCCGCACTGGGGGGTCCTGCTTTACAAGGCCTCAAAAAAGCATTTTTTAGGAAAGAAACAAGTGAGGCCCGTGAATTTAAAGATATTTTTAAATGGATATTGGAATTGGACGAAAAAATTTGTTTTAACACAAAACAATTAAAGTACTGCATAGTTATTGGTTATTACTTTTCTAAATTGCCGGGAGTGATTACAAAAAATCTAAACGACCTATCGACTTAATCCAAAGCTCATTTTTTTAGTACTACACTCTCTGCTATGTGAACCTAAAACATTCTTAAAAAAGTTTTTTTTATCATTTTTATAGCACGGTGGTGTTGTTTTTTTCTTTCTCAAAGACATATTTTTCTTTGATTCTGAATAGAATCGTGATTTTTCGATTGTTGTTCCTCATAGAGGAAGCTTTGTTTTGGTGAAAAAAAAATTTCGAGATTTTAATGAAAACGTGTTCAGAATGTTCGAAAACATCGGAAAATCACATTTAGAAAAAATGTCTGGATGGATGTGTGTGCGTGTGTGTGCCAGGCCTCCAACATTCAATCGTCTATAACTCAAGAACGGTTTTATCAATCGGGTTGAAATTTGGCTCACACGTAGAGCAGTTCAGTGCGTCTGTTTGTTACAATTTATGCACTAATTGAAACTTTCGTTCAGATTTTATGAGATTTTGAAATTTTTGAAAAAAGTGTGTTCGCGCTCTAGCTTTCGCA
>JAPYZD010001725.1:0-19595 GCA_030522725.1 Ichneumoninae sp. B BG-2022a
CCTCCAGATAACCATCCTCCCGCCGAACAGCTGTGCCTAGCGGCCCGGCAGCACCCCCACCCCCGACGGCCATACTCAAAGGTACTGACGAAAACTGACCCCCCACCACTGTCCGTCCGACGGCGGCCATCTTTACTTGTAGGTACTGCTGTCTACTTACGAGCCCACGCAGGGTGGATTGGGTGGTGTGTGCCGAGCTGGGGTGGACCACCCCTCATGTGCTCGGTCACTGCTGCTCATTCCATCGGGGCGCAGCGACCCCGCGGGTACCGAGCTGAAAATCCAAGTACTGGTGGCGTTAACGGATTCGAACGTGCCGCTGCGTCTCGATTTTTCTTTAAAAAATCCACGAGGTAATCTTGTGTGTGCAATCAATGCGGGGATAGGAGCCGCCTAACGTCAAGTACCGCACCTCCACTCTTTGCGGGCTCGGAACCAAGGCACGCGTAACGCTGTCTAATACCGGCCTGTAGAACCCAGAGTGAAGAGACGGTCGACGGACGGCGATCCTTCGTATCTGCTTGTGTGTGCCGCGAGAACGGTCCTGGTGTCCCGCAGCGACTCGCAAGAGCCGCGGGCGGGGCTTGCGTGTCCACCGCGATCTGCCTCGCGAGCTGTATTGCTATGTCGCATGGTGATCTCGCAGCATGTGCTCGCACCGGACGTAAAAGCAGTCCCGGTCAAGAGACCTCTGGCAAAGTTTCATCCTAGAGGATGCTCTGGGTGCCCATTCCTAGGTGCATTCATGAATATGGTTCGCGATTCCGACGTCGTTCGGAAGCGGGCCTGGTCCGTCGTGGTGCATGGAGTAAAAGGAGACCGTATATGTGAAACAAACCAGGAGGTTGAGACCGACGAGGAGTGGAGGGCCCTCGCTTTGGTTTACCCGTGTGGCCATCGAACCACACGTGAGATCTGAAAAGTACACTAGGTAGTCACTAGATCAGTTATTGGAGCCTAGGGGAGGTGACAATTGCGTCGCCTCAGGTATGAGGGGAATCTAGGCTGGCATACTAATGAATAAATAAATATATATTATATTTATTTATTCATTTTTACAGGTTTGTAAACGAGCGGTACATGCTCTCGATTCCTGCTCTCTACCAGTTTCCGCTATTAATGAGGGACACCAAAAGCTGCGCATTTGCAAGAATTGCTGCGAAAATAACAATGAACGAAGTCCGGTTAAACAACGGTCCTGCAAAATACCAAGTGTTGTCGAGAAAAATAATAAAGGATCGAGACCACATGACAAATACCTACAAGAAACTTACGCGGCGCATGAATTCCTGCGAACCGGTGAATTATTGAAGCTGCTAATCCTCAAGAGTGGAAATAAGACCGATTTAAAATCGATTTGAAAAGGAGGGCAGGGGATTGACTTGACGAACACGTGTGCTTTCGATAGTGTCTTTCAACAGATGTTCCCCCAATGTTCGATTGTCCACTTTTTTACAAAAATTCGATCAAAGTCAACATAGCTATCGACGAATTTATGAAGATGATTCATGACGTTCATGACAAGAAAGTTACACTAGGCACATATCGCACACGCTCCAATATTTTGTGCAAAAACTTCGAGAACAAAGGACATCCAGAAATGAACTGTTTCCTTGTGGACTGTCGAACCACTGTATCGGCGCTCTATCGAAAATTATTGAACAATATGCCATGCTTCAAAGAAATATCGGTGTGCAAGGCCAAATGTCCGCCGGTAGTAAAACACTTTCCACTTCTCATCATAAATTTAAAAACGCTGGCATCTTCTTCGCACAGCGCGAATATTGAGGCCAAAATTAATATCGACGACGGGACAGAGACACACCAGCCCAGACAATGCTCGACTGACGGTTGTTGGGTGAATTGAGCTCGAGCTTGAGCATAATAGGTTAGTTTATAGCATGAATGATGGTAAAAAAGAGATTAATTCCAATTTCCTTCCATAGGTGATTACGTAATATTTGAAGTCATGTTAGATCACGACAACGACGTAGTAAAATTGAAGGAGATTCCGGAAACCTTGAACCTGTCGTTCATGGCTGAAGAATTTAAATTCAGAGGTATCGTCAACTTTGATGCACCGCGAACTTTAAGGAGTTCCTCAGGCATTACAAGGGTAGATGATCCTATAGGTCATTACACAGCATCGTGTTTGCACAACGGTGCATGGGTTCAATTTGTCCAAGCCACGATGAAGCATCGATCTATCACTTATCATGTATCGCCACAATTAGTGATGTCTTCGAGAGAATAATAACAGCATTACAAAACCTATTACCGAAACGATTTTGTTCTAGTCTCTTTATTCTGTACCCTAACACCTATCGAGGAAGGGAGTAAAGCCGTTGGATTAACAGTTTCATAGTCCGAGAGGTTTGACAACTTTCAAATGTTCTATAGTTAAAATAAATATACAAAACAAAAACGCTTCACGGTGTAAAGGTGCCTTAGTATACAACTTGGAAACTATGGTCAATTTTGAAATTCACTTATAGCATGATTCAAAAATAGAATATAAAATTGGATTCGTGACATCATTAACTATCTTTACTGATGGTGGACATTAAAAAAAAACACATAACATTCTTTTATCTTTCTCTCCACATAGTCTTTTTGCGATATTGTTCCGGAGTTTTGAAAAATTTTCGGGGACATAAACCTTGTATCGATCCGGTTCGTGACAAGTTTTTATTTCGTTTTGCAATCCAATATTAAGTTACGCAACATTGCATTGTACATGCAGAATTAATTAAGTGTTGTATTTTTTCTCCGTTGAGAATTTGGGTTCTCCGAGTTACATGGCAACGAAGAATAACAAAAAGATCTAAAGGTGTCGAATCGAATTTCTTAACATTTTACTTAATGTGCCATTTTCAGCGCTACGTGCTGTGTTTCCCCTCCCTTCCCGTCTATCCCGGACTCAGTCGGTATAAAAAACTGCAACGAACTTTTCTCACGATTTCTCGCATGTACGGTCACAAGAAAAGTCTCATGAAAAGCGAATATCATCTCGGTTTTGGATAAGACTTTTCTTTTGACCGTACGTGCCACAATCAGTGAGATAAGTATTTAAAACAGACTGCGGTATTGCACGTGCTCTGAAGGGATTGCTGGAGGTTCCTGTTTTTCCGACGGAACGAGTTGATTTCGTAGAATCAACATTACACCATTAATGTGCTACCATATGCTTAACCTTGATTACAGGACTGTAACACTGGCCAAAACCGCTTTGGCGTGCACTTGAATTGTGGTTGAAAATGTACAAGAAACGAGAAAATATGAATATTGCAGGTTATCGCGAAAACCAATATGGCCGTAAAAATTTCAACAGCATCTATTTGTAGGATATAAAATATTCTGGAATTCATGTATGTAAAACGAGAGTGCACGCCGTTCATGCACTAACTATAATATTCGATTTTCTTAATTCCTTGTGCATTTGATAATAAAAATTCGTTTGCATGTCGCAGCATTGATGTCAATATTATAGTCCTACACAATTTGAAGCATATGCGTAGCATATTAATAATTCCAAATTGAAACTAAGAATTCGCTTAGTTCCGTCGGTAAAAAGGTAAGGACGGAGGTAAAAACAGGCTCAGCATCCCCTTAAGAGAGTTTGCGATAAGAACGGAGAAGCCACTACGAGCTGAATGTAATAATCCTGGTGGCAACAGTCTTCGCATATTGCAAACCTTCCACATGACTACGCATGGCCCAGAGAAAATAAACACAATTAAATGTGTTTCGATGCTCCACCGAATTTTTCACAATCGGGTTTGTGGTTAGACTATATATAAAACACACGCAAAGCATTTAAATTTAACTTGAATGAATCCACGGAATTCCCATCAACAGCTGATAACGTTATCGGTGGCTGGCTCAAGTCTCTTAAGGGTGAAATCCGAAAAAAATTAATAATTAAAGGTTTGTTACTTGGATATTCGTGAAGAACACAAGCACTTGAATATATCATTAATGAATCCACGGAATTCCTATCAACAGCTGATAATGTTATTGGAGGTTGGTTCGAATCTGTAAGGGTTGAAATCCGGGTAAATTTAAAAATCAGGGGGTTGTTTCTTGGATATTGGAAAGGACATAAGGGGCACTTAAATATGGTGTGAATTAATCTACGGAAATCGCAAAAACAACTGATGACGTTTTCCAAGGTTGGCGCCAGTCTCTAAAGGACGAAATTCGGGGATATTTAATAATTAGCGGTTTGTCTTGGAGATTCGTAAGCACATAAAAAGTACTTAAATATAACGTTAATGAATCCACGGAATTCCTATCAACAGCTGATAACGTTATCGGAGGTTGGTTCGAATCTGTAAAGGGGGAAATCGGAGGACACTTAATAATTAGGGGTTTGTCTGTTGGATATTCGTAAAGCACATAAAAAGCACTTAAATAGGGTATCAATCAATCTACGGAAATCATAAAGACAACTGATAACGTTATTGGTGGTTCACTAGAGTTTCTTAGGGGTGAAATACGGGAAAATTTTATAATTAGGAGTTTGTCTTTTAGATATTCGTAAAGCACATAAATAGCACTCAAATATAACGTTAATAAATTCACGGAATTCCTATCAACAGCTGATAAACGTTCTCCAAGGTTGGCGCGAGTCTCTTAGGGGTGAAATCCGGAGATACTTAATAATTTAGGGTTTGTCTCTTGGATATTCGTAAAGCATATAAAAAGCACTTAAATATTATATTAATTAATTTGTAGACTGTGCTAAAATTGTCGTTGTTCTGCTGAATTTATGGAAAGCTATCAGAGCATCTTTGATTTTCGATTTCTCGTCAAACGAAAAGAGCACAAAAATAATTATTTTCACACAAAATTGGCACATATAAAGCACTTAATTGTGGTATATAGTAAAATCATTTTGGGGACTTTCCTCTGCTAGCTTCACGGAGGTGAATGTTAACGAAGCGACAAAGGAGGGTGGCCATCGCACAAACAACCAGACTGAAGGGTGGAACAATCGGTTTCGGCATATCGTTGGTGTCGCTCATCCGACAATTTGGGTGTTAATTGAAAAAATGCGTGATGAATAATCCGTCGATGCCACCAAACTGGCTCAGCGTAAGGCTGGTGCTACTCAGACCTTGAAAAAAATAAGCGATGTCATTGAAAGACAAATGCGGTTGATGAACGTTTGCAATGCTTACGATGACAACGAGCATACGCTTGAATCTTTTCTTAGGTCTAACGAGATCATACGAACATGAGGGGATTATCATTGCATAACTGTTGCTAATCAATGGTTGCCAGAATACAATTCGGGAATCGCGAAATATCGTTTTTGACAGTAGACTTATTTTTTTACACATTTGTTTTTTCGACGGTCGTCTTAATTTGAACAGGAATTTCTTGGAATGAAAACAATAAAAAATTGTTCATTTATTTCAGATTATTCAGGCAAATTGACGAGTTTTCATATCTTCCTACTATTTATAATGAACTCCGAACTGCATTCTCGTACCTATTGGGCGACATTTTGTATGAGAATCCTTCAATGGTCAGTGAGAAAACAGGTTCATTCTAAATTGGATTTTACCGGTACTTGTAGAATCTCTATTTATTTATACACGGCGTATTTATGCTGCATATTACTGTGCTTAAGAATTCGATAACTTGATGTTATCGCTCATATGTACATTTTGAGTTTGACGTATATTTTGTCTTTGACATGGAGCTAGCAGTTCAATGGACCAACGAAAACGGATTTTGTTATAATATCCCATATAAATAAGATATCGACATTCCGTCCGTGTAGTTGTACGTTTGTAAGATTGTAGCAAAACAAAAAAGCTCTCTCGTTCGTCTACAATTTTTTTGATTGACCAAATATTATCGACAAAGAAATATATGATTTTGTTGATACGCGTTTAATATATTATGTTTATGTAGATCGATTGCTTATTTTACATGATTTGTTTCATGATTTTTTTTTTGCATTTTCGCAGTAAGTGGCTATCTAAATGCTGTGATTTATTCTCGTGTACGAAGATAATCTTTTGTAATTAGGTTAAAATATCAATATTCAGACAATCAAGCAAATGCTTGTGTGAAATAACTAATAACTAATAAGTAGAATGTGGGTGAAATAAACATCATGAAAATAAAATTAATCGTTCAATAACCTGGTAATCGTTGGAGAAAATGAATATATGACATTGTACAAATGTAGCTATTGACTTCAAAATTGGCAGCATGATTTTCTATCGATTAAAATCTGATTTCTAGGCGTCCTTCTTCAAGGGGTTTTTTCCGGGTTTTTTTTCAGGGGTTATTTTTCCGGGGGTTTTGTTTCCGGGATTCCGGGGTAACTTATCTGCCCCCTTTTTATGACGGATAATCTAGGGGCATTTAACTTAAGCGCTGGACTACCTTGCGCCGTGGTAACTGTCCGGGCCGCAAGATCCAGAGTTAGTGGTCGATAACTCGATCCATTATACAGTTTCCATAATGGAGTGACTGCTGTTTTACCGCAAGTGGGTGCGAGTCGAAAGCAGTTCGTTGCGTCTGTCCAGTTTCCCTTGTCATGTGTGGTTGGATTTTTGTGCTGTTTTATCGAGTGTGACGGGCTCGTACACCGAGTATTTCGGCGGACTCGGCTCGAGCCACGCCTCCAAATATAATGACGCCCGCATCACTTACCATCTGTCCATTGTCTTTTGACTTGGGCGCCAGATGACTAATCCGACCCCGGTCACCAGGGGTTTACCGGTCCAATCCGTTCCTTCGCGGCTAGCTATTAAGGGGGAGGTTCGGGGCTACACAAATGAACTCCGATGCAGACACGTGAATTCGTTCACAAAACTCGTATTTATTTATTTTAATCAATCAGGTCTTAGTCATTAACACGATTTTTCGACTCTAGTCCGTCAGTTTGCGCGGTAACTTTTCCGGTATCCATTCTACGGGGTCAGAGGCTCGAGCACGGTTCTTACCACCGAAGTAAGATCCCCGATACTCGGCCGGTCGACGATTTTCTCTGCACTCTGCCTCGCGTTACTCACTCGCCCAATCGTATTCCCTGATCGGTCATTTGCTAACAGCCTCCCGGTGTCTCACCGTTGACTGGGCTACGCGCTCTCTATCCACGGGGTGGGAGGTCGCGTCCTCTCATCGATCGGTTTTGTCGATCTTCGCCTAATTTCGCCCTCTTCCTCCCCGACCCTCGCGTCCCTCTCGCACCTCTCGCTCGACGCGTCGAGCGGTACGAAGAATTCGTCAAAATCAATCTCTAGTATCTGTAATTTCTCCTGGACATGGCGAGAGACGATTGGGCAACGTCGCGGTAGCTCGAGTTTCGACGCTCGAGCGATCTTCACCTATCACGTTGCTGCGAGCGCGTTGTAACGCCTCGTCAAACGAGGTACCCTAATTAATTGGCTTTTTATGTTAATTATATTGGTTCATTATTCCAACATAATTAACTTCCCTGAGATATCGTCTAATGCTTATAGCAAAATATAATTCTTATTGGTATCATAAAATCTCTGCGAAATAAGAGGAAAGAAATATTTGTAAAAAATTGGAGTTACGGCAGGACGTAACACCCCTTCCACTAATGATCTCCCAGGTGATGGTACGGAAGATCTAGCGATTTTTGGAATCTACTTAACAGGTGGCGAGTTACCTTGAGTGGGTTGTTCTTTATATTGTTTTATACTAATGTGGCGCTGGTGATCAAAGACCAACTCTAGTGGTCGCTCTTTCACCTTTCGTCTAGGTTATTTTTACTATACCGTTAGATTATTGACCATAGATTTTTTTACAGACTCTCGTGTATACCGAATGTACCGACTGAGGGAGCAAGTTGACTTTTCGCGGAAATGAGTCACTTATCTAGTTATTTAAGATTGGGGCTTATCTGACTGATTTTTATCCGCTTCTTTTATTCTAACTCCTAAGTCCAGTTTTTGTTGAGGAAAAATAATGATGAAAATGTTTTCGTTACGCTGTACGTAACGCTACCATGTCCGGAGACGGCGATTGTATTTAACGACCCTATGACTATGAGTCTCGTCGCGAATTAGGCGCTCAACACAGCTGCGCGCGGCAGCCAACACGGTCTACGTGCCATGCCCAACAAGTTTCATGCTCATCTATGGGTAATGGCTGACATGAGTCACCTCGCGCTCGGATAGATCGCCTTCTATGCCCAGTTTTCTCTCGTCGTAATTCACGGTTCTCACGGTTCTGCTGACTGAGTATACTCAGCTCGTTCAATCTTATCACGGACAAATGTATCAATATTTTTACGATATCCGCTGTGCTCAAATTTGGACATTACGCGAGTTTTTTCGCCGTTACGAGAAACGCGTATTTTTGCCGGCGAGGCTCGCGCTCTCAATAGGTGTTCACGGCGTTACAAAGCCGCGTACATCGTGGGGAATGGCAGCTAAAGCGATTTCATATAATTTAATTAGCTCACCGAGGTTTACTCATTTCAGACTGCTCAGTTGTTGTTTTTGCACATCTCACGCTCCGTGTTTCACTCATTTTGTTGGTTTCCGCACTAGTGCGGGAAAACCAAAAAAACCAAAGAAACCGGTTCGTGACACGAACGAGAAAAATCGATTTCTCTTGCAGTCGTGCGAAGTGCCTCACTCGCCTTCGGCTCGTGTGCTACTTCACACTCGTATTATTTCACCGTTAAACATCGATCTTGTGATTTATTGCACCCGCTCCGCTATAGTTCCTACTCATAGACATTTTCAACCAGAGTCTCGTTGCCGAAACTCGCGAATTATTTTGTCGATTCACCTTCACCAAACAGAATGCTTCTGCATTTTTTTGTATATATAGGGTGATTCAGAAAGTTTTTCACATACAGTGCTGGTGTGACGTACGGGCGTTTCGAACGTCGGAAATAACCCCGTCGCGGGAAGCGCGACGAGTTTATATTTATTTTTCGGGATTGTTTCCGGTTAGTCCTATACAGGACGTTTCTCGCTATTTCGCGCAGGTCGTCGAATAAGCAAAACGTTATACCTTGTACTCGATGTTTAATAAGGGATAGTCTAATACAACGGAAAAGAATTTCAACATAAACAGGTATAGCCGGCAAGCTCTCACTCTTCTCTCACACACACATCCATTCGTACGTACAGTATCTATCTATTTACGTGTGCTACGGTCCCTTTTCTCCTCTCTCTTCCTCGGCACCTCTTCTCTCACTTTTCACTCCGCACTCCTTTTCTCTCTCTCTCTCTCTCTCTGCCTCTTTTTTTACCGTGAGCACACCCTTAAAATTACACGACTGAATAAGTTCGTGGCGTGGATAATTACACTTATGATTAGCAAGTTCAGGCTGATCACCGCGGCGTGAATACACTATTCGGCTCCACGCGGACCTATCGACTCGACAGTGATATGTACCGGACCGTGGAACTCCGTCCAGATTTTAAGATTCCTATGCGGGTGCTGCAACGAGGAGATTCCTATGCGGGTGCTGCAACGGAACTAACTTTCCTGGCCTGTACATCCGCCGATCTCTCGACCGTTGGATAACAAGCGGGGGAGGATTTCTGCAAGGTACCGAAATTGTACCTCGTTTGAGCGGAGGCGAGAAGAGACATTCGTATGTCCCCTCGAGCCCTCGACTTGCGAGAAAAATATCGCGCGACCCGCGTTGCATAGAATAACGCCGCGGTTGGCGCGACATTAGAAGAACTAACAAGCGAAATTAAATATTAAAAAGGCAACGGAATACGTCCTGTGTATTCCAATACCTTGATAGTCAATCCCGCCGCTGACGAGCCCGAACGTGCGACAGCGCGAGTTTTTGTCACGGATCGCACGAGAAAATTAGAAGTAAAAAATTATGTAAGCGCGGATCGTGACACTGGCAGGTAGTTGGTTGTGATGTGAGCAAAGTTACAAAGCCGTTTTTCAAAAATGCGCAATAGTTAATTAGTTATAAGCATAATAAATTTGAATGAACGGACCAATCAGAACGAAGTATTTTGCCGTGCTGGAGTGCACGAAATGTCCAGGGGTAGGTTCGGCAACATCGGACGGGACGCACCACCAGTCATGTTCTGGGACACTAGACAAGACACTGGGGAGGACAGTGGGGAAGACAGTGAGGAAAACCATGACGAAGACAGCGCCGAAGACATCAGCGAAGTCTGCAGGTATAACGTTGTCCCTGTCACATGACAAGAGGTGCGTCCCGTCCGATGTTGCCGAACCTACGCCTCGACATTTCGTGCACTCCAGCACGGCAAAATACTTCGTTCCGATTGGTCCGTTCATGAAAATGTATGATCCTTATAACTAATTAACCACCTGCCAGCAAAGTATGTGAAAAACTTACTGAATCACCCTGTATATTTTTTTACAAAGAACTATTCAATCGGTTTCCAAGATCTACCACGAATGGTGCTGTGCTGGCTTAAGAATGCTCCGTCTATTTCAATAAAGTGTTCTTCCTCCAGCTGCTGATGTGCTCGGAGAAGGAAGAGTAGAAGCTCTTAAGCGTGGTTACCAAATGATGGCGAGAGGTCGTTCCATTTGCTCGATTTATAATATCATGATTTTTCGGACAGCTTGAGTCGTATCCTGAATCACTTGGTTCAGCCTCGAATTATTGGACAAATCGTTTATAATATTAGGAAGCAAATGTGCACTTTCTAACTTAAATTATAACTGCCGCTGTTAGAGTTCCGAGATTCATTTTAATCTGGCGATACATCGCTGTGATCAATATGGCATTCAAGACGATTCTATCTCTCAATAATTTTCAGTAATTATTCATTTAGCTATGCATTGAGTATGGGCTCTAGCCAATGAAACTGAGCTTGCTCAAATTGCGAATTACGTTTCGAAATCCTACTGCGTGAGTTGAGCTATTTCTAAGTAATGGACTTCGCAATCTTTAATATGTAATCATACAGGTCTCTTTTTCATGAAGTATCCGCGAAGGCCAGAGATGCCTGGAGCTCACTTCTACAGGATGGGTAAGCGTGTGATCGAATACATATAAGGTCATCCATAGGAATAAGAATAACATTAAGATTCTACGCTGCCTCTTCACCGTGTAAAAACTATTGTCAGTATAGAATTGTGACTTAAACAAAGGCTAAAATTACATAGCTAAGTTTATCTATTTACGTACTCCAATAGACTTCCATGTCTACCGGGTCATTACACCCTTACGTCTCTTCAGATTCGAAGCTTTAATTTTCGACTCGGGATAGCAATTGAAGGATTCATAGTATTTGTCTTCACCCATACGTCACCATCTTTTTGAAGGGCGAGTGTTTAGCCAAACCAGTTGCTGTGTACACTGGCGGAGTGAGGTAAATTTCTTGAAGTTCGCATACTTCATTTTCCTCGAATGTTTCCTAAAAATAAGTTCTTTAATCTTTAGTTTATAGATACGTGCTCAATTTAGTAGTATAGGCTGACTGTCGCAGAGTTGAGCGGAATCTTTCGATCCCGACGTCCTCTTGTCAATTATGTATTAATGTATAATTTCTAGTGCAAAAATTAATATTAAATGAAATATTTGTGTTCAACTTCATACAGGTATTACTAAAACATCAAACAATATTCAAATATATTGGTCGTATCACCATCGAAACGCGAAAACCTAATAGTGTCAAAAACAGACGGGGCTATTTCTTTTATGATTTTTAAGGGCGAAGCTTACAATATTATCACTCTGCGAAGCTTACAGTATTATTACCTCTATAATCTTGTATGCCATTGCGGTATCGATGTGTAGAGCAAAGCCTCCTTTTTGAACCATCTTCATACCTTCTTCAGCAGTAAAGGACGGCAACTCCTTTCGTTTCTTATCGACAATTATCTTTTTTTTAAATATTCCTTTGACCACTGGATCTTCACTGGTCTAATAGAAGCATACTCTATGAGGCAAGTTATACTTGCACTGTCACATTCTAACTATTATAACCTTTTGCAAACATTTGAGCCTCTAACCCTGTTTCCCAGGATTTACAGATGATATATTTTATATTATCACCGATTAAAAATGAAAAATGCTCAATTTTTGAGGGTTTTAGAAAGGCTATTTATGAAAATATCTATTTCTGAAAATTACCGCAAAAAAGTCGTAATTATAGGCACTGTTCTCATATCCCACTTCCAGACTGCTATCTAAAACATCTTGAGGAGTAGTTATATAACGGGGAATTTGTATAAGTAGAGAACCCACTATACTTGCAGAATAGAATTGAAACATAAGCAGCGCCCATAAAAATAAAAATAAGAAAACAATACGCCCTGAGAAAATGCGTGGTCCATCGCTCAAACCTGCAACAATAATACGATTTGATTAACATTTGAATCATTAATGATTATTGCGACATAACTGATAGTATGAGGACCATATAAATTACGATGAGTGTGGCCTTTCAAACAGTTATATGATACGATTACTATATTAATATGTGTTCTAACAAGAAAAAATTAGACCCATTACTTAAATATACGTTCTCCTCACACCAGCACTTCGGAGGTAAACCTACAAGGACCAATTTTAAACGATGAAATATTATTATTCATTTTCCAAGGTCCAATATTATTTTTATGTATTCCTGAGTTTCCGTCGAGAGACTAAATCGATGAAAAGAGGTTCCCACGTTCAGGTATCGTCGTTCCGCGAGAGGATTTGTCGGAGGGCCACCGCTCCCAGGAGAAATCTATGAGTGGGCCACGTGGAGTTGTTGCGCCGGTTCGTACCCATATCCGCAGCAGGTTTCCAAGATAAAGAGCCTCTAGTCTATAGACTAATGTAGGTAAGAGGAGACGGCAAATTGGACCCGTAACTTCGGAATAAGGATTCGCTCGGAGGAGCATGGCGCATCGCGCTTGTTAGGGAAGAGTTTGGCTAACGTGCCGGGTATAGTCGGTGCCGGTAAAAGATGTCTTGAGAATTGGAACTCCTCTTCGCGAGTCGTTTTTTTCGTACGTCGCAGATCGGAGCTCGACCCGTATCTTTGTTGTTCTCTTCGGATGCCATTCAACGCTCAGCTTGTTACTGAGGATGGGGGAGTGCGGAGACCTCCAGTTCACGTTAGACAGAGTGTTGGCCCTCATAAAGTCTGTTTGTCTCATTGTCCGTTTACGGAGGAAGTCGGTCGGATAGTCCGGGAGGGCTTTGGTAGAGGATTTAGGAACGAGATCAGTGCAGAGTGATCAGTGCAGGGGTTGGTTCCGGGTCGAATGAGGAGTAGATTTTTCCCGCTCGCCGGCGGGGTCCCGTGAATGTGGGAAGCCTTGTGGATATCCAAATTGATAGGGGAGAGACCTTGTAGGCGTTCAAGTTGGTAGGGGAAGATGTTGCGGGTTGGAAGGGGGGGAGTTGAGCGGGGTTTGACTGGAATGCCGGGACAAGGAGATATGAGGGAGGGAGGAGGAAACGTCCGCAGTATGGCATCGATATTCGGGGCTGAAATGAGCTGGACCAGGGGTTTCGATAGGGATGGTGCCATGTCTAAATTTCACCGGTATATGATGACACTTATCATCTCAACACAAAAACTATACACTGGCAAATTCAACACGAACAAAAAACAACACATGCAAACTCAACATATGGAAAAATGATCATAGAATATAACGTTATTTTTATTACATGTTATTTTATATGTTTATTACATGTTATTTTATCTACATGGTAATCAATGTAACAAGAATCCAATATACCGAAGAACAATATAAACATATTATTGTTTTATAGTGAGATCGGTACACAGTAGGGGCTATCTGAGACTTCGAGCATCAGAGGACTAAGCGTAAGACTTCACAGTTGTTTGTGTCTTATTTCAGTTACCACAAACCCATAATTTCATGTATAAAAGAAATTGAACGATAAATTTTGAAATTTAATTCTTTACGCTATTTTCCCATTGTTTCATTACAAAATAAATTTTGATCAAAACCAATGCTCGTCCTCAATTTTCCCAAACTGAACTGATACGAGCTTACATGTTTACACATCAATTCTCGTGAGTGCCTTGGCACTCACACTTTTTTATTTAAATTCGAATATTGTGTGCTATTCCGCGTAGATACTCTTACATGTCTTAGTTCGCATCAAAACCCTCGACCATATTTCGAAGTCTGTTGTATGGCTCTGCCTGCGACATGTTGCTCCCACGTCGTTTCTGCAGTGCTTTGCTCCTTTTGCAAGGCTTCTATAAATTTTCCCATAGATGCGTGTGTTGTTTGGACCCGACTGTTGAATCCGAAATGCCACCCTTCCACAGCGTTGTTTGTCCGCGGTTCGTTGTTTAAAACGGCGGAGTAGCAATTCCACAATGCCATTGGAAACAGGGGTGAACTTCGGCCTTTACGTTGCTTCGATCCAACCCACGTGCGCTGGTAGTACTTTACGATGTTACCAAGGTCATCTTGATTATTTTGGTAGTACTCCGAGGCAATGGGTTCATCGAACACAGTAGTGACGTATTCGCAAGGAACGAAAGTCAATGCAATTAGCATTTTTGCATTCAGTGCAAATTCATCGTCGCTCCCGTATCGTTGTTGAAGTCCGGCGGCTTGAATATGACGATATATGCACTGACAGAAGTGAAAATAGCAGCCATGGATGCTTGCTTCAGGGAATTCGACTTGTGATGCTTTTATAAATGCTTCCTCGAAATCTGTAACGATGATTTCGGGATTTGAGCCGTCGATCGCTTCCTTGATGTTCCGTAATACTTTTTTGTACATAGTTTTGCTTTTACTTGGTGACAAGATATAAACAAACGCCGTCAACGATTCCATGTATCGTGTACAGTTGCATAAAGATCGTCGGTACAGTGCGAAACGTTCCGTCACAGAGCCAGTACGCACACGTGGCGATTTTGTCCCGTTGCAAAAATTAAATAGCGCTTTGTATCACCTCCATGATCGTAGAATACGAAACGTTCTTCCTTAATTGTTGTTGTGTACCTGTCAGTGTTCGAGAATCAGCGCGGCTACGTGCGCTAGCTCGAGCGGTCGCTGCTCGGCAGCACCTCCCGGCTGAGTCCGGCGAGGACGACGCGCGCCGCCGACGCACGCGCTCCGGCTCTCATCCGAGGCGGCACGGGTTACGTGCCGCGTGCAATAGTTTTCGCGCTCATCTACGCCTAATGACTGACACGGGTCACCACGCGGTCGGGTAGATTGCCGACTTTGTTCGGTATTCTCACGGAATAGCTCAATGGGTTTGCTCAGTTTTCGGTTAGTCTCATTTCGGGGAATCGTATCGTCGTTTCGCGATATCGGTTGGCTCACACGGAGCATAGCGCGAGTGTTTTTCTCGGGTACGCGATACGCGTAATCAGACCGGAATTTCTCACGTTCTCAACGGCTACCTCGCGGCGATACAGCGCCGCGGGCAGATTTATATAATTTAATTGGCTCACCGGAGTGCGCTCATTTTTGGACTATTCGTTATTGCTAACCTGGACTGCTCATTATTATTCTCATTGTAGTTATTCGGTACATGCTCAACGGTCTACTCATTGTACAGTGTTTTTTGCGCATTTTACCATCGTTTTTGTTATTTAATACAGAGTTTAATTTTCACTGTTAACATCTAGTGTGAAATTATTTAACCCCCGTTCCGCTATATCTCATCCTGGAAATTCTCAATCAGTCAGGTAAAACCAGTTCTCCTCGCATAGCCGGAGTTGGTAATAAGATAAGGTGGTGCGCGTGCGCGTGTGCGTGTGCGTGTTATTTTAAATGAGAAAATAAAAGTTTGTCTGCTTTTTTACATTTACATTTTTTAATAATTTTTGAATAACTTTTTGTTATTATTATTATGCAAACACGATTTTTCAAAATGAAAAAAAAAATTAATGTAAGAAAATTAAAAAAAAAATGAATTGTAAATAATCAAGACATTCATTTAAAATAAGAAAGTAAAAATGTTCCTGTTTTTTTCATTTCGTTTTTTCAATAATTTGTTAATAACTTTGTGGTATTATTAACACGCAAAAGCGATTTTTCAAATTAAAAAAAAATGCAAACATAAGAAAATTCCGAAAAAATTCACATGAATTCTAAAAAATCAAGAAATTTATGTTTGATGTACTATTGATTGAAAATGTATGTGTGCAGCATTCTTAAATAATTATTATTGAAGTTGTTTACGTACCGATTTTCTCTGCGGACGTCATTTCTGCCAATGCGGTACAGTATAGTTCTATTTGGTATTTGGTGCACTTCCACACTGTTTTCGCACTTGTCCCACCATGTTTGCTATAAATAAATCCATCGTGTGTTAATTGTGATGTTCCCCTCTGACTCAGTACAAAATGTAGCGGCATCGTGTCAGGTACGTCTTCGTTGACCGACTGCATGCAACTGTCGATTTATTGAGATATCGTTCAATGAACTATCGTTCAATAAACTATTGCTCGATAAACTATTAATGTGTTAAGCAAGTATGATACGATCACGCTGTGTTAGATCGATTTTCGATTGTGCTGAATCGACGTAAGGTTGAATTAATGTGTGACGAGATAACGTTATGTTGACTTGACGTGTTTAATTGACGTTGTGTTATTTAGATATGTAACCATTTTTTTAGACGCATCACAGAAATGCATAAACTTCAATCTTGGTGAGCACCGGGATTTATTCCCGATATCAGAGTCACTATCAATCTCAGTCGCGGAAAGTAGCTACTATCTTCTTACCTTTATTAACATCAAAATCATCGTTCTGGGCACACCGATTTCGAAAACGTCGCAGCGTGGTGATGCCACCATCCGAATCGATGTCTGATATCCACCCCATGTGCGAATATCTGTACGGTGCCGGAGTTATACAAACGGCCCAGCACTGGGATAGGCCTGATTGCCAAGTCTCGTTTGCCAATTCTCGGAGAGTATTGACAAACAACATTATCAGTAATGGGCCTATGAAGCTTGCCAGTACGGGGTCAGGTCCAGAGCTGCTAATATGGCCGAGAACTGGGACCGTTACAGTTGTTGAGTCTTAATTGCCGGCTCTGTTTCCGTATAGATGAAAAACTTCACCAAGAATTGGCCAACCTTGATTACCAGTACTGGACAAAGTCCCGAGCTAGCAATACGGCTCAATACTAGAACAGCCCTTAGAACACCCCATAGACCGTATTAGATAAAATCCTTTTTTAGATCAAATTTTATATCCTTCGTAGGACTCGGCATGTATTGGTTACCAGAGTTCAACCAACGCTTTCTCAATAATATCAAAGTATGAAAAAGGTAAATTACAAATAAATTTTATATAGAACTCTGTGACTGAAGAATAAATATTGATGTATTTTATATCTTTTCGATCGTATGAAGTTAGTGTGATAATATATATGCAAGCGTTTGCTCAACTGATGTACAAGTTTCGAAACGTTGTTCTTTAACATTAGCATAGCCAAATAACTAAGATCTAGGAGTAGTAATCGTAGGGTCGCAGGTTCGAATCCCGCCACCGGTCGAAAATTTATTCCGAGATTTCCAGCGTATAAGCATAAAATAACAATACAATAAACCACGATCAGAGAAATGCATTAAACAAACAGGCAGACATTCATTTTTACTGTTTATTATTATCGTTTTTGAACAGTGGTTGAACATTGGCACGCGCTACTGGCTTGACACCGACAGCTAGCACTGGGCAGGTGTGATCATTTCTGTGCTGTCATGAGCACGTTTGAACGACGAATGTCGTGCGCAGCGCCGGTTCAGCGCAACTAATAATCGCGAGTATCGTCTTTTCCTTTATCTTCTGCATTCTTCGTCCGATACAGCGTCGAGACAACGTGTGACTTTTACTATTGCCTTTTTATTAATAAAATTATCTCGATTTATGAAACGTGTGCTACATTACAGACCATCGAAACATTGCAGTGGCGACGTGGATAAAAGTTTTTGCGTGTGATATAGAATCGCCGTGATTTTTCGAGATTAGTAGAGTCACGTCGGGAAGATAAGTGATGCGCAGAAAAGATTGGCGAAGGAAGCAAAGGAGTTTGAGAGAAGCAAGTCGGAATTGTTGGAAAAGCAACGGCAGTTGTCGAAACAAAGGAAGCAGCTGGCAGTGGATCAGCAAGCTTTAGTGGCCCAAGGGGCGCAAGGGGCGCAACTTTTGGAGCAGCTCCAGACTAGTGCGGGATCTCGAAGTCAAGTCCAACAAATCGTCACGTCAAGGATTGGCGAATTGAAAGAATTCAACGTTCAAGAGAATTGGGCGTTATGAAAAGAAAGGTTGGACCAATTGTTTCTCGTTAACGATATTCAAAATGAAAAGAAAGTCTCGCTGTTAATTACATTGCTTGGGAGTGAGGGTTATACTCTACTCCGCAATTTGTGTACGCCAGAGTTGCGAATAATGCATTTGTTGAGTAATGGATTATGGATTTCATTATCCATTTTTATAAAAATGGGTAATGGAACTCGTCTCCATTATCCATTTTTCAAAAAATGGTTAATGGGGTCTCGCCCCATTATTCATTTTTTGAAAAATGGGTAACGGAACTAGCCTCCATTATCCATTTTTCTGAAAAATGGGCATACTCCATTATCCATTTTTTAAAAAATGGGTAATGGAGCTCGCCTCCATTATCCACTTTTCTAAAAATGGGTAATGGCGCTCACCTCCATTGTCCATATTTCAAAATATGGGTAATGAAGCTCGGTTGACGGTTTTCATACTTTAAAAAAACATTAAAAAAAAATAAAGTGTTGAAAAATGGGTAAAAATCAATTTTTTTTAAATGGCCGCCATTTTGTGTTTTTTTTTCTTTTTTCCTCGTCAAGGACCGCGTTATATAACGTTTGTGAAGCAACAATTAGAATTGTTTGTTTCTGACAAAAGAAGTTGAAATCGGAGATACCGTAAAAGAACTTTAAACAAATGTACGCCGACCGATAGAAAAAACTAGATGATAACACTAAATTTGAATGAAAAAATGCCTACATATTCTCCAATGTATCCTCCTTCCGCCCTAAACAAATTAAATCGATAAAGCGTATATTTAGCGGGAAAAAACATCACGAAATATGCATGCGTTTTTTCCCATTTACATGCATGCGTTTTTTCCCATTTACTGTGGCGTAAGCCCTGAAGGCCCTTAAAAACCCACACTTTGTAGTGTGGTTTTCTCTTGTCAAGATATTTTTATAATATTCAATATAGTTATAATATTATCATATACATAATTGAAATTTTCATACCGCTTCCTCATAAAGTTGAAAATTGAAATTTCCATATCGCTTCTTCATAAAAGTTGAAAATTGAAATTCGCGAAGCTTATTCTATGAGGAAGCATTGTCTGTATTTTTGGCTTCCTCATAGAGGAAGCGTTGCGAATTTCAATTTTCAACTTTTATGAAGAAGCGGCTTGAAAATTTCAATTTTCAACTTTATGAGGAAGCGATATGAAAATTTCAATTTTCAACTTTATGAGGAAGCGGTATAAAAATTTCAATTTTCAACTTTACGAGGAAGCGATATGAAAATTCCAATTTTCAACTTTTTTCAACGTCAACGTCTTAGACTTTTATGCAAAACGGCTGACCGATTCAGATTCAGTGCGTAAAAAAATATAATATCGTCACGTT
>JAPYZD010001726.1:0-19875 GCA_030522725.1 Ichneumoninae sp. B BG-2022a
GAATCAAGCGAGGCCTCGAACGTTGAATTCTGTTATTAATCGTTCGCATATTTTGCAGTCGTAATTTCCATGCGGTAATTCATTGGTTCAAACATTTCGCAGAACGCAAATTCATTGGAACGCGGAATTGAAAATTAAGCCGTGCAGGAAATTCTGGATTATTCGACGGCGAGCCGCTGAATAAATATTTTTTTCGATTTTAATTTTTTTAAACCGGATGATTTTAGTGTAAAGTAAAAAAAGTGTAAAGTAAAAAAAAAAAGTTTCCTTCGCATAAGTAGAATTCTTCGGGAGCGTTGGAGCCGAGAATGAGACACGGCCCATATGGCAGAACGAGCGCGAAGTACATGGAAGATTAAAGTGGAGCGCATTCCATAGCGAGAGAGCAGCGACTCCCGTACGGTTTATTCGAGCGCCGGCGTCGTTTCGATTGACCCGTGACATCCCCGCGAGTGTCTTCGCCGTGGCATTGCTAGACGATCTCGAGGCCGATTCGACCGACGTGAGTTTGCGCGGGGTCTTAAGGTCGATTTGGCCGCACGAGGCCGCGAGAGCCTTACGGTCTGAAGGAACGAAGTGAGAATAGATCGAGCGGGCCGGCAACAACGGCCCTCACGATTTTACAACACATCGCGTTACACGCGCGCTGTACAGCTCTTTATAGGTGTAAATAGACCCCTGCCCGTTTACGCGCATGCGCGGTCGATCACTCGTACACCTCGATCGTTTTTTACGCCATTTTCGACACACGAAATAATTAACCGCTCTGTCGTTCAATTAATTTTACTTCGTTTATAATAATTTAGTTAATCATCTTTTTATTTGATCAATTGTAAAAGTTATTTGATTAAGGGCGGGGTAAGGTGAAAAAAGGCATGTTTTTAAGATTTTTTTTTTGCGATACAGATAGTGTTCGTTTATTCAGTAAATTTCCATATAATAATATAACATTTGAACAACACGCCTCGATAAAAAGTTGATTTGTGGTGTTCATCATAACTCGCACCAGAATCACGTGAAAAAAAAAATCAAAATGCATTTGTTAAAGGAGATGTTTCTCGAGGTAATGACGAGAGGATTTTATTTTTCGATTTTTTGTGAAGAAGTACTGTGCAAAATTTCAAAACGATTGGTCCAGTAGTTTTTCAGTTATCGTGAACACGGACTTCAAATATGATAAGTTTCAGAAAAACGCTTTGAAAAACGCGAAGAGTTTGGTTGCTTAGCGCTCATTTCACATAAGTTCGAGAACGCTTCTCGATTGTATAAAAATCTGAAAAAATTCATGCATGTTAAAGGCACTCAAAAGATTAATTTTGCATAATAATAATTCCAAAATGTTATTAACAAATTGATGAAAAAAAAAATGGTCAACAAATTTCTCCGCAACCCAATTTTTTTTTTAGTGAAAATAATTCGTTAATTTTGCTCCGATCGACTTGAAATTTTAACACAATATTCTTGAGATATTATACATTCATTCAAAAAAAAGCAAAAAACAAATTTTAATACCTTACCCCGCCCGTAATCGTGAGAAATTTTCACGATTGTCAACCGTTTCCGGTCAAAGCAAAATTCTTACACGAGGCGGATGTTGGTTCATATTCAGATTCAGAATTTATAGGTGTAAATAAACGCTTGATCGCTTATGCGCATGCGCGGTCGATCTATCACACCTCTGGATCGTTTTGCGTAATTTTCGACAGAGGAAATAAAATCGCCCTCTTATATGATTACTTTCACTTCTATTACTTTTACTTACTATTTATGATAATTTAGTAAATTGCCCTTTTAAACCGACGTGAACACTTTTTCTCCCGCCCGACCTGGCTCGGTCGGTAACAAAAACTGTAATTGATTTTTCACGATTCTCAACCGTTTCCGTCTAAAAGAAAATTCTTACACGAGACGGATGGCGACTTAGATGTAAAAATTTGTTTTCAACAATCCAGAGCCAGCATCGTCGACGAAAATGAATTACAGTTTTTATTACCGACCGAGGGGTTTCGCGCGCTCTTAAGCGGGCGACCTCATCCGATTAATCGGCAATTCATGAAGCCTCTCGAGAATCGCCTCGTCGCCCTAGGCGCGGGGAATTCTTCTCGCGTCGGGTTTTTGTGAATCGCGTCATTTACAATGTGCTCGTAACGAGCCACGCTGGCACCTCCGACCCGATGTGATATCTCACTGGGCTTCGCTGCGAGCTAAATTTTTTAACTTTATTTTTCTTGCACCTCGGAGATGAATCTCTTTTTTTCGTTGATTTTTTTTACACCAGCGCATGGATCGGGACGAAATTCGATAAAAATTGAGAAAAACAAAAATACAAAAAATAAAAGCCTCGAGGCTTCTCTCGCCGCGAAGCGTGAGAGTAAAACATACGAACGAGGGTAAATAAACAAAAAAAATTGGACGGAGGTATCGAGGGAGCGAAGATTCGTCCGATCGGTGGTCCGGCAGCCGCAGCGGCAGAAAAATCTCGTGTACGGCGCGGCCGAACGGCGGAGCGAGCGGCCCGCAGCGAAACAAAGAGCCCGCGAAAGAGGAAGCGAGGAAGTTGTGTGGAACGTAAGCGCGAGAACGACGGAGGAGCCCGACCGAGAGCCTCTATGCGCAAACCAGTTTTTTCGGTTGTCCGCGTGTCTTGCATGCGTTCTTGCTTTTCTCTCGCTGTATCGCTCTCTATATATCCTGTTATGTCTTCGCCCGGGGATCTACTCTGTACGAGCTGTGTGTACGCCCGAGGGGAGCGCTCGGACTCCGGGTGAATGGGATGGGAAGAAAAGCGACGGGATCTTTTATTTCTCTACCGAAAGCTCCGGCACACATTTTGCTCTTCTTCGAAGAAAACTTTTCGGCACGCGAAACTATGCTGCAACGACTTTTTACAATTAAATTTGATAATTTTAATAATTTATGGAATGGGAAGAAAAGCGGCGGGATCTTTTATGTCGCTACTGAAAGGTCTGGCACACATTTTGCTCTTCTTCGAAGAAAACTTTTCGGCACGCGAAACCCTGCAACAACAATTTTTTATAATTATAGTTGTTATCATTTAAATAATTTATGGAATGGGAAGAAAATCGGCGGGATCTTTTATGTCGCTACCGAAAGCTCTGGCACACATTTTGCTCTTCTTCGAAGAAAATTTTTCGGCACACGAAACGGTGCAACAATTTTTAATAATTAAGTTGGTATAATTTAAATAATTTTAAATAATTAAAAATTGAATGAAAACGAACGAAAGAATTTATTGTTATTGGCCAGACTTGGGAACGAATTCTCAGCATTGGATTTTACGGCTTCATTTTCCGACGTTTTTAATAAAAAGATGGCAAACTCAGTTGTACAGAAATATGAGTAGGCCAGGGTGGTACACAGAACCGAAAAGTCTAGCCTTCCATTACTCATTAAAATAAGTTCATTTAATCTCAAGTGTTTGAACTAAAAAATAAAAATAAAAATTCCGAGTTTCTTATAACTTCATCTTAACTTATTATTCAGAGTTCTAAATTAGCATTTACTGTACATCGGTTCTGAAAGTAAAAATTCGTCAAATAAATTAAATAAAACAAAAATGACAAATTCAAATGATTTCTCATCCGCGAGAATTCCGCTCGTCTCCCAATACCCAAAAATTTTCATCACCCCGTCTCTGACAAAATTGACCTTCCGCGCCAGCGCTGGGGCTTTCCATTCCCGTGAATCGCGAGCATAAATAATCCTCGCGATTTATCAAATTCAAGCTTAGAGAAAGATATGCCCGACACGATTCCCATTGCCCGAGAGAGCATTCGTGTGCGTCGCTACACGCGTTTATTTACATATAAATACGCCGACGAAAGCACGCGGAGCGCGGTGGGCACAGCGAGTCCCTTGTCTCTCGGCCAGGCGCTTCCGCATCGTCTTCGTCGTCGTCCCTCGCGCTCCTCGCTGCTGGGGTTCCATTATTGCTCGCCGGCTGTTCGATGACTCGGATGGAATTTTTTATTATTTTTTTTATCCTCTTCGTGTTTCTCCCTCTCGAAGTTGACGACGTTCCGCTCCTCCGCGGAATGGTCGTATCGTCGACTGTGCCGACTTTGGAGTCTGCAGTCACTCAAAAGTTTCGAGGGCCTTCGTGGATGTGTTCAGTGTGTCAGAATGTTATCGCGATTCGAGGTGAATCATCTTGCAATACGAGCATCTCCCTACTCGAGTTTATCGCCCGGTTGTAATACCCCGAGATAGACCGCGAAGAGCGTGTTACCGCGAACCGGTAATCTTTGCCCGAAGATACCGGAGGCAAAACAAATAATATTAATCCGAGGAATTGAAAATAAATAAAAATAATATAAAAACAAGGAGGTACGAGTGGGCGATAAGGAATCAGAAAATGATTAAATTAGTGATAGATAAATTTAATTTAATATAATATAATTAAATAAAATATAATATAAAAAGAAAATTTTGTTCATCTTGCGGCTGGATGGATCGAGCTTATTAAGATACAGGAGAGAAGACAAATAATATTAATCCGAGGAATTGAAAATAAATAAAAATAAAGTAAAAACAAGGACGTACGAGTGGTCGATAAGAAATTTTTGAAATAATTAAATGAATGATGCAGAAATATAATCGAATATAAAAAGACAAATTTGGTTCATTATGCGGCTGGATGGATCGAGCTTATCGCTCGGTTGTAATCGCCCGAATAGCCCATTAAGAACGTGTTACCGCGAACTGGTAATCTTTGCTCGAAGGTACAGGAGAGAAGACAAATAATATTAATCCGAAGAATTAAAAATAAATACAAATTAGGAGATACGAGTGGTTGATAAGAAATCAGAAAATAATTAAAGTAAAAATGAAGAAATAAAATATAATATAATTTTAGAAAGTAAAAAGAAAATTTGGTCTATGTTGCGTCTGGATGGATCGGGTTTAAGGCCCAGTTGTAATAGCCCGAGTAGCCCATGAAGAGCGTGTTACCGCGAACTGGTAATCTTTGCTCGAAGATACAGGACACGAAAAATAATAAACAAAATAAAAATAAAAACACGGAGATACGAGCGATCGATAATAAATGAGAAGATAATTAAATTTAAGAGGAAGAAATAAAATAAAATATAATTATAGAAAGTAAAAAGGAAATTTGGTCCATCCAGCGGCTGTATAGATCGAGTTTACCGCCGGGTTGTAATAGCCCGAGAGGGAACGTGAAGAGCATGTTACCGCGAGCCGGCAATCTGTGCTCAAAGATAGCGAAGAGAAAAAAATTAATTCGCGGTACAAGAAATAAATAAAAATGAAACAAAAACGCGGAGATACGAGCGATCGACAAGAAAATGGAAAATAATTTAATTAACGATGAAGCAATATAATATAAAATAATATAGTACACCATAATAGAAAACAAAATAAAAATAAAAATAAAAATAAAAATAAAATCGAGGGATAATTTTCCCTCCGGATGAAAATGTTATTGAGAATAAAAAATCTATCGCGCTGCCCTTCGAGCCCTTGCGAGACGAGAAGACACTCGAACGGCACGGTTCTCCGAGTTAGCGAGTTTTGCGTTTCTCGAGGAGAGTCCCGGGACAAGATTGCAGCGCGGAGAAGAGGAATCGGTTTGTCTTGCCGAGGCACGAGCGAGACCGAGTCGTGACCGGACTCTCGGGCGTTCGTCCTCGATAAAATCGACTCCTCACCGACCCTCCGAGGTCTCGCGAGCGGGCCATAGGGGCAGACATCGCATGCCGCGTGGTACTTGGTGGCTCCGGAGCGGTGGGAAAGAGCGGAAACCCGCCGCAGCCTCAGCGGGTCGGAGGCGTGGAAGGTCGATGACGATGCGGGACGTTTTCTTCAGTCGGTGCCAATTTTTTTTCCGCACTGAAAAAAAATCGCTTGCGGACTGCCAAGAATTTTAAAAAATTTCGATTCTACTTTAAATTATTACTATCCCAATATGGTGTTCAAACAACGATGGCAAGACTGTCAAGGTGACATGTTATCGTTACAATCCCGTGTGGAATAGTAAGAATTGGAGGTAGAATTGAAATTTTTTAAATTCCTTTGGCAGACCGCAAATTTAAAATAAAAACATCAATTTTAAAAAATTGAAATTTGTAGATTTTTTTTTAATTTCAATTCTTACAATTCCATATAATATTGAAACAACGATGGCAAAACTGTCAAGGTGTAATGTTATCGCTTCAATCCCGGATGGTATTGTAGGAATTGAAAATAAAATAGAAATAAACATTTTTTGCTTACCCAGTATGTATTGTGTTTTCTTAAAAAAAAAATAAAAAATAAATCAAAATAAAATCTTGATTTTAGTGTCAGGGTACTTAAAATAGTCGGGAAATGCGACTTTACGTGTTGTCCGGATATGTGTGTGTGTGTATGTGTTACTTGAATCGTTTAAAACGACCGTAACTCAGAAGCAGTTTAAAACCAGATGAAATTTGGTACACTAAAAATGGCCACATCTCTTCATTCAGTGCAATTTTTATGAAGATTGAGGCCACACTTGAGATTTCACGGGATTTTTCATTGGCAGCCCGCAAGCGAATTTTACTTGAGCCATTGCAATTTTTTTCCGTTCATTGCCATTTCAATAATAAAAAAGACACGATGGGTGCTTCGAGCCTGACTTACGAGTCGCGGGATTAAAGCTTCAAAGCTCGAGACGCTCGAGAGAGAGCTCCGGTATTCGCGAGAACCGAATTGCTCTTCTCCCTGCTCCGCTCCGTTCCGTTCGCTCGCAGGAAGATATGTACCGTTGTCGATCGTGCGGGACCGCAGTCAGGAACGCTACGGATTAATCCCGGCACTCTCCGGCGCGTCCCTGCACCGCGAGAAAAAAAATGCAAAATATAAACACGAGCCATTAATGCATCCGCGTGGATCTTGATCCCGCAGACTTCGCGACTTCCCGAAGCGCCACTCACGCGGATTTATAGAAAAGAGCTTGATACCGCGTCTCGCGGGAAGCCTGAGAGAAATCCTCTTTTCGCCTGCTAAAACTCTCGGGGACTTTCGGAGTACAAGATTTATCCGACACGCTTTCTATTCGCGTCCACAGTGTGCGCTATTTTTACTCCGTGTATTTTTTCGTGTTTTTTTTTAGGAGTAGTATATTTATTGTGGATTTATTCTCGCACGAAGAAAGGAAAGTCGTGGTTAGCGATTAATTGCCAAAAATATATATGTATACATATATATATGTAATTTCTTTTTTAGGCGTGGTATTTTTTATTACTGAAATTTTTTTGCCTCACATGAAGAAATTAAAGTTGCGATTAGTCGATGAGTTTAAGAGAAAAGAAATATCAGTGATTGTTTTAATAAGGACAATGTTTTTTACTGAATGTAATTTCTCACATGAAGAAATTAACGTTACACTCAGTCGATAAGTTTAGGAAAAAAAATAACAATGCTTTATTTTTTTAGGATTAGTAGTTTTTTTTGTCACTGAATTTATTTTCTCACAATAAATTAAAGATGGGCTACATCCATTGAATTTAAGAAGAAAAGAAAATTAATAATGTTTTGTTTTCTTTTTTTGTTGCAGGCTTGCTGAGGTACCGTTGCCCCGAGGGTGCTCGAGACTGACCTGTGACGAGCCTCGCGGTGGATATTAAAGAATTAAACGGAAACCCGAAGGGAACGACGCGCCCGGAGAACGGCGGAGCTCGCGGAGGATGTTAAAAGAGAAATCTGTAAATAGACGTGATAGAACTTGTCGTTGTGAACGAGACTGAGATCTGATCAGCAACAATTGTCGCCCGAGGGTGACAATCGTTGGATTGCTGGGGGGGAAAAAAGCTCGGCGTTTTAGCTTTTGGACTGAGAAGCGAAAAAAAAATTTAATGGAATTTTCCCGAAGACAATGAAGGGGCAGAGACTGCACGAATCCCGCTCTACTTCTTCCCCAACCGCTCCCCGTATTTCCCCGACAAAAAGAACACAAGATCGAAAGTAAATTTAAAAAATTAAAATCATAAAATGGAAATTAAAAAATACAAAAATCAATTCTGTATCATAGACAAACGACCACAGTCCACAGAACCACCTCAACCACGTGCCTGATACAATTTCAAAAAAAGAAAAAAAAAACAAAAAACTGACGGAGCTTGAACTTAGAGAGTATTTCTATGCCTTCCGCTATCATTGAAAAAAAAAGAAAAACAAAATACTTTCCTATATTACACGCAATTCGCGTTTCTCCTTATCTTGTATCCACCAGAATTGTGATAAAAGCTGCGTTACCGTTCCTCCGTATATTTTTCCTCTCTTGCCAGGCGAGGGTTCCGCAATGTAGTATTTTTACCTCCCCCCCCCTCTCCCGCCCCCCTTGGACGATCACTCGAAGGCACTCGAGAGAGCGTTCGGAGGAAAAGTGGTTTACACGCAAACGACTAATTATACACTATATCAATGAGCTTCGGGCCATTGTTTTTACATTATTATTAATATTATTACTATTATTATTATTATCAATCTTATTGTTACGATTATACCTTCGTCCACTGCCTTAAAGGTGCCACGTCGTTGCATCTACGACAGTGTTAAGCGCGAGCGGCTCGCCGTTTGCGCCCCCGTGTTCTCTCGACGCCGGTGCAAAAATTATTTTTTGGATTTTTTTGTTGGCTCGATCGTCGAACGTACGAAACCATATCGAGTCCCGACAATCCGCGCTGCACCGAGCGACATTGTATTTATTTATTATTTATCGTCACCCGCCCATGAACTCGGCGCGACGACCGGAGAGAGCCCGGGTGCGTCGCTCTCATCCTGCAAGAAAACAAATATTATTTATTAAGCCTGACTTGTTCGTATAGTACTCTAAAAAAAAATTGTTTTTCTTTATCGACGACACTGTAGTTTAATTTTAGGCGATAGGTTTAAGGAATTTAAGGAAAAACCACGAGAGAATGTCGCTGTTAGGTATTATTATAAATATATTGTACTATTACGATAATAACGATTAATCGTAGGGGGCGAGCGTGAGAGTTAGACACGCTTGTTCGGTCGCTCGTGCATTTTTTTGATGATTGTAATATCGAAAATGCGAATTTTTCGCGAGTAACCGAGTATGGATTTAAAAACGAAAAATTGTAACGCGTTATCGTGCGAAGATTCGTTACTCTTGAGCGGCGAACTGCGAACTCTGTACCGAGCACGGATAAAAATCGCCTTAGCATTTTTGACGATTGTAATATCGAAAATTCGCATTTTTCGCGAGTAAGCGAGTTCGGATTGAAAAGAAAAATTGTAACATTGGCATTACCGTACGAAGATTCGTAACCATTGAGCGACAAACTTTGAACTCTATACCGATCGAGGATAAAAATCGCGTTAGCATTTTCTCTCTCCTTGCGCATCGCTTTTCGTAACGCGATCGCACGAACCTCGATAGCACACATCAGAGAGGTTCGTTACAGAGTCGCGCGTCTTCTCGACACTCGAGAGTCTTCTCGGGGCTCTCGAGAGACAAAAAAAAATCCACTCGACGAGACTGTCTTATGTTCGCGATATATTGTACGGTATGAGGACAAAAAAAGAAAATTACACGTACGTCAGACGTTCTTGCGAGAGAGCAGATTGCGTTCACTTGATATTCAACCAGGTCAGTAAATCGATTGCCGCGCGAAAGGAATGCCCGACATCGCAGTGCAATAAGAAGAGCCCACGTGCAAGAAACACAGAGAATATTATAACGACTTAAGTTCCGCGATAATCGATCGAGGAGTATCGTAAGGTCTAGTGTGCTAAGTTCTCGTTGTAACGATGCGTTGCCGACTTGTTATTCGACGACAAAAAAAAACCGGAGCATGACTGTAAGGAAGAGATAACTGCGTCGACGAACTGTTTACCTATTTTTTAATGATAGTTTATTTGAAGAAGAAGAAAAGAAAAATCGTCGCTTCCGTGGTTAATTAAAAAAAATAATAACGTGAAGATAAGATGAAACGACGAGTATTTGTATCTTAGTTCTCGTAACGCTTAAGAGGAATAATGACTGTAACTTCTATCGTGAAAAATTAAAAAAAAGAAAGATGTTCTATCGATCTTTGTCCCATGAGGACCTGTAAGTAAAAATATGTGTTTTCTTTGCGTACCGTTTAAGAAATATCGACTGTCGTAGCTCAAATAACTCCTTTATTGATAATGCTTCCTTTTATATTGTCAGCGAATCCGTTAATTCTTATAATAAGTACTTATTAATATATTATTTTTAATCTAGTCACTTTCAACATCAGCGGCCTCTTCAGCCTCTTCGCCACCACTGGCCGAGGCGCTTTCCGACGCGGAATTCGAGTCCTCGTCAGAGTCCTTAAGAACTTTGCCCTTCGTGTGCTTCTTCGATCTCGTAGTCTCGAAGTCTGATCCCTCCTCGTCCGAAGAGTATATATTCGAAGCGGCTGAAACGAGAGTCAAGACGGTAAAAAGTCGGCACTTCGGGTTCTCAACTAAACGCTGAAAGGCAGAAGAGTCCAATAAAAATTTACCTTTCGCCGCGGTGCCACCACCTTTTTTGTATTTGTTCTTAATAGCTGCAAGAGAAATTGCACCGTCGTCGTCGGAGCCGTCGTCGTGATAGCCGTCGGCTCCGTAACCTCCGGATGCGCGACCCGAAGCTCTGCTGCTCCCGCTTGTCTTTTTCGGTTTGGTCTGCACTCGCATGGCCATACGCAGCTTCTCTTCTTCTTTCTATTAAAAAAGAAACCATTAGTTGATTCACAAAGAATGGTTATCTGAAAAATAGTACTTCGTTACACTCGGTGCGAAAATTACAGTATTCCGCACAAAACTCTCATTTTCACACCTCGTCAAGTAAAATTTGGTACGAAAAACTTTTTCTGAACTCGTGTGATTGTGACACTCGTCAGAAAGTTTTATCGCACTGGTATCATAAATTACTATTAAAAGTGTACGTATTATTTTCGTACCTTCATCATCTCGTATCTATTCTGATCGGGATTCATGCCGACTTGAGACAAAACTTTGATGCCGGATGTTTTCTGGGATCGATCAGCGAGCGACATGGTCATTTTTCTGTGAGTGAACGACTCGGTCGAGTGAGGTCTGAAGGTGAGTTTAGTTCTGAAGACTGCTTGACCCTGAAGACCGGTGCCCTGTCGAATGTACAGATGGTTGTGATCGCCCTGCAGCGGCTGTTTGTAGACATCGAAAATTTCGGATCCCAGATGAAGCGACATACTGCCGTCCGACCATCGGACGAATCTCGCGTTGCTCTCCTTAACCATCTTTCCATCGTCCCCGAAAGCGTCCTTCCATCGAATAGTGTTCTCGACTTTGAGCTTCAATCTCGCCCGACCCTCTTCGTCCAAGGTCTCCTCCTCGTCGATCTCGTCCTCGTACGTCTCGTGTTCGAAGGGCCGCGTCTCGACGGACAAGAAATTCGGCAGTTTGACGAAGTGAATCTCACGACCGAGATCCGTCGTGATTTTTGGAATCTCAACGTCGATTCGAGTCGCCGCCGGCGGCTCCGGCTCGTCCTCCTTGGCGCTTTCGTCGTCCTGAAAACAAAAATTATTCGTCACATTCGTACCTACAAAAAAGCCCCTCGAATGGCGAAAAAAAGCGTGCAAAGTGATTTGCACATGACTTCCTCATGTTTTACATTTTACATGGCGGAATTCGTTGTTAGGAAGCTGTTTCGAATCTACTCTTCATCGCTGATTACAAAACTATAACTCATTTAACATTTGCATCATATTTGATTCCGAAACGCGTGGCAGGTGTAAAAAAAAAACCAATTTATCAAAAAATTCAAAATATTCAAACATCTGAACTCCAGCTCAAAATCACGTGTTCGACGTTTCAGACTATTTCAACTATTCCGAAAAAATGACTAACGTTTATGACCGCTTGATGACTCGGTCCTTCCCCGCCGCTGTCCGACCTTCCCCTGCTTCTACTTCGGCTCCTGCTCCTGCTCCTGCCTCTGCTTCTGCTCCGGCTCCTACTGCGGCTTCTGCTACGGCTGCGACTCCTGCTGCGGCTCTTTCTCTTGCTCTCAGTCTCCCCCGTCTTTTCCTTCTCCTCGTCCGTGCTGATGTCGCTGGCATCGCCGAAGAGAGCGTCGGCCGTCGGTTCCTTTTCCTTCGGCGCCGGCATTTCCTCCTCCGAGTCGGAGTCGATCAGCGGTCTCTGTTTCTTAGGCACCTTCGTCGCGTCGTCGCCGGATCCGCTGCCGGCCCGTTTGCGTTTCGCTCCCTCGACGTCGCTCTCGCCGTCCGACCGTCTCTCCTCCTCGTCCTTCCTTCTCGTAGACTTCTCCGACTCGTTGTCGCTCCTGTCCTCCTTCGGGCTCTGCGACTTTCTCGATCTCGGACTCCCGTCGGTCTTCGGGCTGGCCGGACTTCTCGATCTCGAGGTCGCGTCGGTCTTCGGGCTAGCCGGTGTGCGCGATCTTGGAGTGCCGTCGGCCTTCGGACTCGCGGGTGTGCGCGATCTCGGACTCCCGTCCGTCTTCGGACTGACCGGCGTTCTCGATCTGCGACTCTCGCTCATCTTCGAGCTCGCCGGTGTCTGCGACCTTGGACTGACGTCGCCCACGCCGACGTCGTCGCCCACGCCGACGTCGTCGCCCTTCGGACTTCCGGGCGTTCGGGACTTGGATCTGTTGCTGCGACGCGATCCGCTGCCGGATCTGCGACTGTCGGCCGAACCGCTCCGAGAACGATTGCTCTTCGGCGACGAGGGCGTCGCTGATCGTCGGCTAGCGTGGGAAGTCTGACTGCCGGATCTTTTGCTCTTCGGCGAAGCTGACTTGTTGCTACGATCCGAATCCGCGCTCGGCGATCTTCGGCTCTTCGGCGATCCGTAACCGGAAGCGTTCGACGCGGGCGACCCGGGCGATGCCGGAGTCTTCGATTTTTGGCTCGGCGATCGGGACTTTGATCGGGATTTCGAGCGTGACTTCGATCGGGATTTCGAGCGTGACTTCGATCGGGATTTCGAGCGTGACTTAGATCGTGATTTCGATCTTCGGCTCGCAACCGATTTCGGACTCTCGGACCTCACACTCTCGTGCGGCGATCCTGAACGAGAACGACCCGATTTAGGAGAACCGGGACTGCCGGATCGTGGCGAGCCACTGGCGGATCTAGATCTGTGAGACCCAGACTTGTTGCTCCTCGCCGAGCCTACGCTGGAGTGTCTGGACTCGGACCTAGCCGGAGACTGGCTGGGCGACCGGTGCGACGCGGCGCTGGCCATGGATTCGTTTGTCGGACTGGGAGAACGACTCCTGGATCTCGAAGGACTGGCTATGGACATCGGCGAAGCAGTGCCCTGCTCGTTGTTGGATCTGTATCTCCATGGGACGGGCGAGCGAGTCCTCGGTCTCGCGCGGTAGCGGGCATACCACGACGCTGTGTCGTCCTCCGATGAACCTGCGATTCAATCATCCAAATCAAAATCCGCATCGCAGAGAATAAAAAATATAAGAAACACACACGAAAGTGTTGCAAACTTTTCGACGAGAAAAAAAAAATTCATAAAGAAAAAAATATAAAAATTAAGTTTTAACCTAAAAATAATTTTGTCAGGGGGAATATTAAATGTATCGATGATTTGTACTCACTGGAGGAATCGGGGCTGGACCCGCTCGCTCCGCGGTCGCGAAGTGCATCCCGCGTCGGAGACATAATTTCATGAGTTGGACAGACAAGATGTTTCTATGTTATTTCAGGTATTTGATACGATTGAGATTATTAACGCAATCCTCGAAGCGGCTGTCAACACGTTAACCTTTCTCGTGCAAAAGGCCACTAGGCAAGCACGGCAAGTTTTGTTATGTTTCTTCAGGCCGGCTGCAGTGTCCATTCGACGTGCTCGGTAGTTAAGTTGTGATGAGCGCCAATTTTGAGTGTATTCTTGAATGCAGTTCTGCTCTGTTGGACTAATCCAGAAATATTCAAGTTGCATCCGCTGCATACGCAGCTGAAATAGGCGTTATTTTTAAATTAATTATTCATTTCATTTCATTTCATTTATTAATTGATTAGATACAAACTATTTTACATACATTGGATTTTCTGTCCGCAGAAGCTTTAAAGCTCGTGCGCGGATATCAACCGTATGTTTTTTACGTATCTTAAGTCTTCAGGTACAAATATCGCAGGGTTGATGGAGTGATACTCCATACATATACTTTCTATTTAATATAATGAATTAAAAAATATATGGGGGCTGAAGGACCCCGGTCGATGGCCCATTGACATTACATTATATGTAATTTGTATCGTTCGAAATTGTCTAACCATCACAAGTGTAAAAATCAATGTCAATAAATACTTTTACTACTACTTAAAAAATATAATATATAATATAATTAATTTAATTATTTAAAGCCGGTTATTTTTTGGTCAAATGACGCTTACAGAAAATTACCCTCACGCACATCTCTACGGATAAATAGCCGGCTGGTTCTGAGGGTCGAGAACGCTGCCGCTAGAGGGCCAGGCGTCGCGGCCGTTAACCGACGAGTCGGTGCGCGTCAGTCGTGTTCGTGCGTGTGTCGTCGTAAAAGGGTTGGCGGTGGAGAGGAAGAGAGCTCCGAGACGGTAACGATGGCAACGAACGGCCGCGCGTGGCCCACCGTGGAAGGGATGAGCGGAGAGAAGAAGGACGAGCGAGCAGTGTTATAAGCCGCGCGGGTTGTTTCCGACGAGGCGCAGTGACACCTGTTGCTTCGGGTACGACGGGAACACGGGGACGCGCCGTTGCACGACGAGGTTCAACGGACGTCGCGAGGATGGCCGGTTCCTCCGAAGTAAGAATCCTTCTCTCGCGGCACAAAGCCGCTTTGCTGCGCGAGTTAAACGGCACCGATCTTCTCGGCGGTCTAGTTAAGCGCGGTGTTATAAACGAAGTTGACAGAGACGCCGTTGCTGGTAACGCCGATCGTACGAGCGACGCCGACGTCGATCTGTTCATCGACGTTATTGGCGCGAAGGGTTTCGATGCGTTTCGCGAGTTTTGCTTCGCCCTCGAAGCCGAGTGTCCCCACGTTCTCACGGATCTACTCGTCGATCAGCACAGCATCGCCGGTGAGTCTTTTCTCTCTGTTTCTCATCGAGCTCACTCATCCGAGTCGGGAGGGAAGAAAAAAAAACCGCTTCTTTATCGACGAGTCGAAACTCGAACGGAATATCGTTGCACGGATGAAAAGTGTTTTATGTTTTTAAATTTCTTATATCTGTGCAATAAGAAATCGGGATAGTTTATTTCGATCGTAGACTTGGAAGACACGACGGAGAATGAAAAGTTAATTCATCCGAGTCGGGAGGAAAGAAAAAAAAGTTGGGTTTGCTTTACCGAAGGAAGAAGGAGAGTCGCTGGTCGAAACTTGAACGGAATATCGTTACACGGATGAAAAGTTTTAAGTTTTATTTTAAATGTTTTCAAATTTCTTATACCTGTACGTCTGTACAATAAGAAGTCGGGACAGTTTATTTCATTCGTAGACTTGGAACTCGCGACAGAGAATGAAAAGTGAATTCATCCGAGTCGGGAGGAAAAAAAAAGTTGAGTTTTCTTTATCGACGGGGGGAGAGTCACCGGTCGAAACTCGAACGTAATATCGTTGTACGAACGACAAGATTTTTTTTCACATCTGTACAACAAGTAATATGGATAGTTTATTTCGATCAGGAGCTCGGAACACATGACAGAGAAAGAAAAGTTCGTTAGAGCGACGGCCATTGCTCGGATTAACGGCTTTTTTCGCAAGCTTACGCAAATCGCTGCGACTCGAGATTCATTCAAGTTTGCCGACTATCTCGCGAGGTTCGTGCAGAAATCATTTTGCCCGATTGTTTTTCGCGATCCGACGGGAATCACGTGTGAAAATCATAGTAGCGTTGAGACTCTTAGACCATTTTCCTAATACCGTCTTGAAGACTCGCCTGTGCGCGGGTAGACTCGGTGCGATTTTATCGTCTCTTCAATGGGTGCTTCATGATTCCTTACAAACAAGATCTCACTTTTCTACTCGCTCTTGAGATCTCTCTCGCGAGTCTCGGAAATGTTTTTTTTTTTCTTAATTTTTTTCCTGCTGAGACGCGTTGCTTCAACGCCGAGTAAGTAGATGGAGTAAAAAAAAGGGCCGAGGAAGAGCGGATGCTCGGGTGATTAACGCAAACCGACATTCCCGGCGCAATTCTTGACTCTCCTCGCGGCGGGTTCTCGACCTCCTCGCGTATGCGAAAATTCTACTCGCCCCGCGCACGCAACTGCTGCGCGAGATAGTCCACTCTCCCGTTTCCGCTTTTCGAAACCGGAAGCGAAGCTCGAAACTTATCGTTATTGATTAAATCGACTATAGGAAATTGTTGCGAAATCAAGTATTCTTTTTGTTCTGCCGAATAATTCAATTTTTTTTTACTTTTTTTCGTAGTAATGGATCTTGATTGTCAGGCGCAAGGACGCTGAAACAGCGAAAACTTCGCGAACCTTCGATCTCATCGCATACACGTCTTAGCTCGTTTTTCAATTTTTTGTACGTGGTGGCCGCGGTCAGGGAAAACCGGGAAAAGTCAGGGAAACAAAAACTTGGTCAGGGAATCAGGGAAAAGTCAGGGAATGTCAAAATTGTTCAGGGAAAAAGTAAATTGTCGCCACCCCTTCTATAAATAAATGAAAAGTACATAAAAGGAAGCCTTGAATAAAAATTCCGAACATTAAAAAAAAAACAGAATTAAACATAGAATAATTAGGCATTTTCATTTGCATCATTCATTTTTTTTTATAGACGTCGTTAGAAGTATGGTCAGGGAACATTTTTAATTGGTCAGGAAAAAGTCAGGGAATTTTTTTCAGGGGTAAAAACGGCCACCATGTTGTAGTTGATTTTTTTAATTACGATACGAAAGCAAAACATTGTCGCAAAATCGAATATGCTTTTTTTTTTGTGTGCGGAGTAGTTTCAGAAATGTTAATTTTCTACTTTATACGGTTAGCATCGGATATAAACCTCGATTGTCAGGAGCAAGGACGCCGAAGCAGCGAAAAGCCTCGGCGAGCCTTCGATTTTGTCGCGTACGCGTTTAAAGTTCGTTTCTCCTGCAGCGTTGCTGCTGCGGCGGGTTCGCCGCGGCAGTCGACGAATATACTTTCGAACTGTTTTCACGCATGAGCGGAGGGACCGATTTGTCCGGTGTTTCGCGAGCGCAAGAAATGATACACATATAATTGTATACAATATCGGTGCAGTACCGTTCGGGAGGGCAGCGTCGCGATTATTTTACTGTCCGGCTTCGGTTCTAAAATTTCCGGGATAACGAACGCCCTCATGCGTGCAGCTGTTGCCCCCGTTCGCTTCGCTTTCCCGCTAATAGATAACGAAACTGGCACTTTACCGCGATTATTGTAACTAAAGAATGCAAGAAAAAAGGGCAAAAAAACAAGTTTTTCGTTATCAGTGTCGAAGCATAATTGTGCAAAAGCGGAATGTCGACTTTGTGCAATCTCAATTGTGACGTCGGTCTGCGTTAGTTTCTCGACGAGAATCGCTCGATTCCTGCATCGCAAGCAATCTAAAGGTCCGCTTCGAGGTTATGCATTAAATACCCGAGCGTGCCGGCCGTTAGCGCTGCTCCTGTTTGCCGTCGGAATCGAACGTTTTGGAACGATTCCAACTCAGCTGTAGAAAGGAACAGGACGGTAGCATTGCATTTCGGTCGCGCACCGAGCGAGCCTCGCGAGGACTGTTTTATTCGGCCGTTTACCTCGGTGTCTCGGAATTTTAACTCGGATCAAAAAACACCCCGGAGACGACGAAAATTCCACGATTCGAGACTCCATTTATTGTTACTTTTTATTCTATAATAACAGTACGCAATGTGTCGTGATTATTGGATTATAAAATTCCTGACACCAATGTGATGCCAATAGATATACCCAGTATAAGTGCGCGTATTATAGTTTTTACCACTTTCGATTTTAGGCGTGATTCTTTTTTTTAATCTTTGATTTCTTCAACTTTTAGTAGCTTAATTTCTCAAAAAGACTTCTTTGCCACTTTACATTTTTCTCACAATTTATTGTTTATTTATTTTTTATCTTTGATTTCCTTAACTCGTGGTAGTTCAACTTGTCGAAAAGACTACTTTACTACTTTCTATTTTTGTGTTGATTCTTTATTTTCTTTCCGTAAATTGTGGTAGTTTCATTTCTCAACAAGTTTTCATCACCACTTTCAATCTTTGTCATAATTCTTTGTTTATTTTTTTGGTTTTTTTTATCTTCGATTTCCTTAGCTTGTGGTAGTTTAACTCGTGGTAGTTCAACTTTTCGAAAAGACTTTACTACTTTCTATTATTGTCTTTATTCTTTATTTTCTTTCCGTAAATTGTGATAGTTTAATTTCTCAACCAGTTTTCTTCACCACTTTCAATCTTTGTCATGATTCTTTGTTTATTTTTTTGGTTTTTTTTAATCTTCGATTTCCTTAGCTTGTGGTAGTTTAACTTCTCGAAAAGTGCAAAGTGCGACGTAGCGTGTGTCCCCGTGGGGGACCTGTGGTTTCTTCTCGTTTTCTTCGTGCGGTTATTGCCCGTTCCACGGGGCATCGGGGCTCCCGGTCTCTCCTTAGGAACAACGTGACGTGACAGAATGTCGGTGCGTGCTGATGCTGGCCCGAGAGAAGGTAAACCACGAATGGGCCAAGAATAGTAACCGGGAGAAGAAAAAAAAATTAATCGAAAGGGGACGGTTTTATTCATTTCTATAGATTTTTTTGCATTTGATTACACTCGTCAAGGCGTAGCAACTTTGTCCGTTCATTCCGCTTTTCGAAAGATTCGCGCGATCCATTTATTTCTTCGACACGATCCTCGGCGGCCTGCAATTTCACTCTTTTGCCTCCGCACAGTCGAATTAGTCGGCGCGAGTAAAAGCGAACTCTTTTTTTTCCCCTTCGTTTTATACAAAGATAACTCGGCGGTGTGGTTGCGGTTTGTGCACAATGTCATCGCGAGAATAGTCACAGGTGAAAGAAAAAAAATAATCGAAAAGGGTCTTTAGTCCTTTCTTTGGTATATTTTTTATTTTTTTATTTTATGTTTTTTACACTCGTCATTGAATAGCAATTTCGTTCGCTCGTCCGACTTTTCGAAAGCTTCGTGCCATCGGCGGGGTATTTATTTTCTCGACACGATCCACGTCGGCGTGCAATTTCACTCTCATGTCTCCGTACGGTCGAATTGGCGCGACGAAAAGCGAATGTTTTTCTCCCTTCTTCATTTTCTTCGTTTTATACAAACATAACTTGGCAGCGTGAGTGTGCGGTTTCTGAACATCTTCTTCGCGGGAATAGCAAACAGTGAAAAAAACAAAGATGAATCAAAGGGCGACTCTTTCGTTAATTTCCATAGAAAACATTTATTTTTTATCTTTTAACACTCGCCGCTGAACAGCAACTTTGTCCGCTAATTCCGCTTTTCCAGAACTTCGCGCGATGTATTTATTTCTTCGACACGATTCTCGACGACCTGCAATTTAAGGAGGGAATCTCGCTGCGCGCTGACTTCGCATGAGTTCGACAACAATAAGAGAAAATTGTTAGTACTTCTTGATGGTGTAAAAATGTGAAAAAAATCATGTATACTAAAGGTACCGAGAAGATTCATTTTGCATAATAATAATTGCAAAATGTTATTAACAAATTCATCAAAAAATTAATTGATTAACAAATTACCCGGCAACAAAACTTTTTTCTCAATATGAAAATGATTCGTTTATTTTTCTGAATAAGTATGAATTTTTTCAGATTTTTAAGTAATCGTTGATTTTTGTTCTATAAAAAAAATAAAAAATCAACGATTACTTAAAAATCTGAAAAAATTCATACAT
>JAPYZD010001727.1:0-19054 GCA_030522725.1 Ichneumoninae sp. B BG-2022a
TAAAGGAGTCTCTCTTTCTCTCAATCTTTTTCTCGTATCTCACTAACGTCGCGTTTTTCTAGTGCTCCGCTCGCTCCCTTTGCTAGTCGGGCTCGCACACAGTGACGCAAGGGAGCTTCCCTTGCTCTGTCGCAGCATCCAACACCAGCTGGACCACCTTATTTTTGAAGCCTCCGCTCGCGTACCCTTCCGATGCTCGAGGAACGAAATAAATACAAGACCCCTTTCATCGGTTGAGGGATGCGACCGAGGAAAAAAAAAGACCGAGATACGAGCAATCCTCAAACGGTCTGTCGCGGGCTTTCGCGAAGGGGCGACGGAATACGCCGGAGTGTATGTAAGGAGGAAAAGCGAGGGCGAAAGATTTTCACCAATTATCGATACCGGCGCCTTTTGATCTTTCGCAAAGCAACGCCGCCGTGTCTGTTGATTTTTATCAAACTCTTGGAAATTCTCATTGGAAAGAAAATAACACGGACGAGATATAGGGGAGAGCGGGGCAAATGGCACATCGGGGCAAAACGGGATAACGAGATAAAACGCAATTCTCCAATAACGTTGAAATGGTGGCGATGGTGGTACGTGGGGTAAAAAGGTTTTAAAAATCTGGATGTATCGGTAGGACAAAATTGGGCATCCAAAAATTATTGGAAAATAGAGTTTTGCTCTCACAGTTCCGTTTTGCCCCGCTGTGCCATTTTGCCCCGGTCTCCCCTACAGAGAAGCCTCGTCGTCGAGTCTTTGCGCAGTTATTTTGTGTTTCTTTTTCTTTTGCCCTCAGCGAGTTACGCGGTTTATTGGAAAAGGGCCATTTCGCGCAGCATCCACGAATCGATTAATAAGGGAGAGAAGCTCCCGTTTTCCGCCAGGACATGCCGAGAGAGACTCAGGTATAAGCGGCCCTTCGCCGTTGATTCCTCGTGCTCTTTTTTTTAGTATCTTTTCCGCGTGTTTCTCGGGTCCATTTGATCATCTTTCGCGATACCGCGTGAGTTCCCAATGGCTGGCTGATTTGAAAGAAAAATATTAATTTGTGCCCGATGCGCGGACGCTTTTTGTACGAGACATTGAGCTCGATACACCTTTGCGGAACGAAATCAATTCGCAAGGAGCCACTCGCCTCTTAAGTTTTGCGAGACGTTTTTTTTATAACGCGAGAACAACTTTTTCTGGTTGCCATCGGTTATTTGATCGAAGATATATAAGTCTGTATGAAAGATTTTACGAACGCTGCGGCACTGAGTCAAAAGAAATTTTATGGAGTGAGATTCTTTCTTTTTGTACCGGAAAAGATTTAAGAACAGCTCGGGACTGGAGAAGAAGATGATGTCGAGCGGAGGCGCAGGGTCGATTCATCAAGATCTCAGATTCATAAAAGACTTCTAATCCTTAGTCGCTCGTGCTTTGACTCCGCTAGCTCTGATGGGTCTTCGGCTATTGTCATGGTAATTATTGAGCCCCCCCCCCACCACCTTCCCACTCATTTTCATTCGCCCCTTTTCACGAGGTCTTTAAAGAAAATTCGCGTTATTTTTCATGATACCCCAGACCGTTCGAACAAAGGATGAAAATCCTCTCGGACTCGACACCGCGTGATGAACTCTAACAGCACGTCAGTTACCAAAAATTCCATCGAATTAATTAATTGTACACAAAAATATATAAATCGTATTTATATTTCCAAAAACTGTTGGTTTGATTGTTTGATTTTTTATTTATGTGTTTTTTGGTTTCTTTATCCCAGTTTTCGAGAATCCAGGGCGCCCGCTAGGGCCTTCCGGCCCAGGCCCTGATAAGTATTTCCCTATTATACTTTGATTCCATTCTGTGCATTTCAGTAACGTATACAGAGCTCGGTGAGAAATATAGAAATATTGAAATATCAAAATATTGAAATATTGAAATATTGAAATACACAATTAAAGAAACAACAAAAATGCAAAAAAAACTCCAACTGATAATTTCCTTAATTAAGCCTCGGATGTCGTCCCACGCTATACGGTTTCGTAACATTTTGTTTCGACGATGTATAAATTCATCGAAATCCAGGACCCCGAAGCCTGACAATACTGGGGCTGGCGGTTTAATTTTCGAATGGGTGGTAACCCGAGTGGCTCTTTCGTCCGGGCTCCTGTGGGTTTTGCGATCGCAAGTGCCACTACGATGAGGCTGTGAGGATGAGCATTTGCCAAACGAAGAGAGATCGAGTGCGGACATCACACGGTATATGAGCGATGCGGATGCGCGTCCAGCCCCCATCCACTGGCAAGCAACACGCGCTCACGAGGGGTTTGGCTCGAGAGCCGGATGAAATCGGGCGTTGGCTTTTTAGCCGCTCCATACTGCCGCCCGTAGAGTGCACGAGTTTCCGGAGCTCCGGCTTCGTTCGAGCTCCGATCGGAACCCGCTTTCAGATTAATTTCATTATGAATGTTGGCCCAACACTCGAGATCGGACCGCGGTCAAACATCCTCGACGCTATTAACAGTTTAAAGGGTATTACGAACGAGAGCGAAACGCAAAGCGCAATCGACTCTAGTTGTATCGCTGCAACTCCCTCCCCATCTCCGCACTGGCCCCAGATTTCCGCCGTGTCGTCGCAGTTTCATCCCAGTTATAACAACAAGCCGCAGCTTCGAGAGACCATGGACCGCAACCCGAACAGAAATTATCGTCGGGCTGATGTCAGGTCCCTATCAGGCACGGCCTGACTCCTCATCAGGTCCTGATAAGGCCCCTTTATCAGGCCCTGATCAGATATGTAACGCCATGGCCCTATAAGGTCCTGATCAGGCTGCCTGATCATGGCCTAATCAAGGTGCCTGATTGCCGTCTCAGAAAAATATAATCAATATTTTTTATTTATTAGCGTTATCTTATCGGACTTGTGAACCTTTTATATTTGTTCTTCGGATGAAATGAACTAATTACTACAATCTAAACCGCGGAAAAATGAATTTTTATTTAACTCATGGTCGGACTTGAACCAGCTACCTTGCCAATGGGGACTGCTTTGGCGGCGCTTTAATCAACTCGGCTATCCTCAACTTGAGAAACATAATGTCAAATTTGCTTTTAAGCTCCGGTAGAACGATATACACGACTAAATCTACTTGTACAAAGTGCCTCACACGTGCATAGATTCACGTGCTACGGCCCTGATCGGGGTACCATCAGGCTAGCTTCGTCAAAAGCTAAGGATATCCAGTCAGGTGTCCCCTACCTGTACGTTATCCGGCCCTGGGGATTATTTAGTCATGCTTCACGATCTGCACCTTATCAGGCCCTCATCAGGCTCGCCTGATCGGGCACGCTCTGGCTTGTACCTTAACAGGGCCTGATAGGGTATCAGGCAGCCTGATCCCAATTTCTGCTCGGGAAGGTCCTCGCAACGAAAATTCATCAAGCTCCGTCGAATCGATAGCCGACCGAATATCCGCGCATTCGCTCAGCCGAGGAGCCTCCTTTAATTTTTTCCTCTCGGATAGCGCTCCGATCAACAATTAGGCACGATCTTTTCGGAGCCGAGTACAATGGCCGAGAGAGGAGATTTGATCTCGCGGACAGGTGGTGAACACACAAGCCTCCGAGTATCGTGGGAGTCGAAGAGTCTCGCGGGCCGCATCGTGATCTCCTTGATTTTCTTTTCGGCGAAATAAAACTCCTTGCTCCCTTGTTGTATCTGCTAATAAAAACCGTGGGGTCTTACACGGGGGTGTTGGGAGTGAGTGTGCGAGTGAGGATGCCGACGATCGTTCCCCGGTCCCGCGTAAAATAGGAGGGATTAGTTTCCTACGCGGAGCGGCCCGAGGGCTTAGGCATTGATGAGGTTTTTAAATGGGTTCTTCTTTGATGGCGGCCCGGTACCCCGCGCGTTCTTCGCTACCCCCGTCGAGGGGGTCCAGCCGGTGGGTTCCCGCCCCCGGAAGAATCGAGCCGCACAGCCCGCCGAGCACGGCGCTACCATCCTCACCCCCCTCCGTTCGCCAAGGGTAAGGGACGATATTTACCAGGAGGATTAAAAAATCGAGAGAAAAATTAAGTGTTACGAGGCCAAGGCGGCTCTCGCTACCACTGCCCTCTCGCGCCGAACCCCTGGCCCGTACCTACTTAATTCGATGTAATCCCCACGCTAAGATCTTCAACCCCTGCAGCACCCGGCGACCTCCTCGCCGTCGATACACCACCCCGTCACTACTTGGTCTCCTTCGCGACGAGGCTGCTTTTTTTTATCCTTTCGTGCTTTCTGTTCTACCGCGGCAGAGTGGAGTGGGTGAGGACCATCGGACTACGATGTGAAATGACGTTATTCCAGGAACGGTGTGGGTAATTATGGGGAGGCAATTGCAATTGCTTCGTCCCGTGGACATCCGAAACTATTCTGACGGGCTCGAAGAGATTTGCTTTTTTAGTAGTCTGAGAGGAGGATGTAGTAAAAATTACCGATCATCTGAGAAAAATTACCATTGCACATAGTAGCAGGGTGTCAGGGCTGAAAGTCTCAGGTTATCCAAGAATTTTTACCATAATGTCTAAGAAAAATTCTTATAAATCCGGTACTTCCTACCATAGGTGGTGCCCTAGCGCACTACTAGTATGTGCTATGGTAATATCTCTCAAGCGATATAGTAATTTTTACTAGATCCTTCTTTCAGTGTGGTATTAGTAGTTATTAGTAGTAGTGAGTTTATTGACAATACATAGCATGTAACAGTTTTTTTATATCTACCAAACTTGCTAAACGTACCGAATTCGCCACCTATGGCAGAAAGTTTCAGATTATCCAAGAATTTTTACCATAATATCTAAGAAAAATTCTTATAAATCCGGTACTTCCTACCATAGGTGGCGCCCTAGCACTCTACTAGTAGGGGAGAGAGGGGCAAAATGGGACAGTGGGGCAAAACGGGACAGTTGAGGCCAAACCCAATGTTCCTATAATTTTTGGCTGCCCCATTTTTGTCGTAACGACACATCCGGATTTTAAACCCCGTTTTGTGCCACTCAACACCACCGCCACCATCCAAAAGTTATTGGAAAATTGCGTTTTGCCGCGTTTTCCCGTTTTACCCCGCTGTGCCATTTTGCCCCGCTCTCCCCTATGTAATATCTCTCAAGCGATATGGTCATTTTTACTAGATCCTTCTCTCAGTGTAGTAGTAGTAGTAGTGAGTTTATTGACAATACACAATGTTCAGTTTTGTATACCTACCAAAGTTATCGCTGTTATTGCATATTGCCAATTGGTCATCGACCGCAGTCCTTAGCCATGCTCTTTTATTTTTACTGAAAACTAAAAATGTCGATGACTCGAGAATGATTTGCCTGTGGCTTTCCGAAAAAATGTATCGATCCTTTACGGACACAACCTTTTTTTTCGCCGGCTCTAACTGTCGTTATTTGTGATTAATAATTGAGCTGCCTTATACCAAAGCGGGATACGTACAATATATGTATCGTCGATACAAATATTTGAGGGCGAGTCCGACCGGCCGTCGTCGGCTCGGCCTTCGGCTGGGCGGCGCTCCACGCCGTTCCCGAAGTTATTAGTAAATTAACTGACATCAAAGAAAATACTTGCGACGGTCACTTACTCCGCTAATGGAAAGCACCCGCGCAACCTTCCACACGCCGACTGTTACAGTATTTTCCCGCTGGAACGAAGGTGAAACGTTGGAAGGTGCACACCCTCCATCCCCGCGGTGCATCGATGCTTACGCATCTCGAAATAATTTTAGCTCGACGAGCGGCTCTCGACTAACTCTTCAGACTCCGGAGGAAAAATATTTTCTCGGTCTGAAGAGACGGCACTTTTCGATAATGAAGTGCGCAATCAAAATATCACTCGGCCCGACGAAGAAACACCGCACGATGCGAGCGCTCGAAGATAAGATAGAGAAAGCGGATTAAAAAAAAAGATCATTTCATTACGACTGCAAATTGAACGGTAGATTCGATTTCTTTTACGTCCCTCTCGTAACTTAGACCTCGCTCGGTTATTTCTCGTAGAATCAAGGGTGACGCTTACGTGTTCTTTTTTTTCTCCCTTTTTCTTCTTTTCTTCGCGAACGCGACGGACTAAATTTCGCGCGTTAAGCCCTCGGTGTAATCCCACCCTTAATATTCAAAAACGTGATCGCCCTGCCAAGTGTTCGAAGCCGGTGGCCCGGGAGAGGCCGAGAGAGCTCCTCGAGTCCGAGAGAGCCCGGGCTTTTCATATGCTAATTGGCATTCGTCATTTTCTTACGGCGGCCCGACTTAAGTGAGCTCAAGGTAACTCCTTCGGAGATACGGACGTCAAGCTCGGCCGGCGGGACAGGGAATGGGTCGCCGCTGAGATGTATTTTCGAAAAATTTGTGAGCCCATCGTGAATCGAATGTGTCGCGATAGTGGCAACAAAAAAACACGGTAGCTTGACAAAAAAAACATTACTGATTTTTTCTTCTATATATTGATAGTCGTTCTATGTGTGACTCTACGCACCATCGGTGAGTGACATTCTTCCCACCATGACACATGTCCGCGTCCAAATGAATCGAGCATGTCGCGATAGTAACAAAAAAAACAAGGTATCTTGAAGAAAAAAAATGGTATGATTTTTTCTTCGATATATTAATAGTCGTTTTGTGTGTGACGCTACGCACCGTAGGTGACTGATGTTGTTCCCACTATGACACATGTCCGCGTTACATCCAAATTAATCGGACATACCTCGATAGTAGCAAATAAAAAAACAAGGCAACTTGACAAAAAAAAATTTAAGGATTTTTTCTTCTATATATTAGCAGTCGTTCTATGTGTGACGCTACGCACCATCGGTGAGTGACATTCTTTCCACCATGGCGTATGTTCGCGGTACATCCAAATGAATCGAATATGTCGCGATAGTAGCATAAAAAAATAAGGCAACTTAACGAAACGAAAAATCAATTATTTTTCTTCTATATATTAATAGTCGTTCTGTGTGTGAGGCTACGCGCCAGCGGTGAGTGATATTATTCCCACCATGGGGCATGTCCGCGTTACATCCAAATGAATCGAACATGCCGCGATAGTAGCAAAAAAAAAAAAACAAGGCAACTTGACAAAAAAAAATTGTATGATTTTTTTTCTATATATTAATAGTCGTTCTATGTGTGACACTACGCACCATCGATGAGTAACATTGTTCCCGCTATGGCGCATTTCCGCGTTACATCCAAATGAATATGTCGCTATATAGCAAAAAAAAAAAAAAAACAAGGCAACTTGACGAAAAATGTAATGATTTTTCTTCTATATATTAATAGTCGTTCTATGTGTGACGCTACGCACCATCGGTGAGTGATATTATTCCCGCCATGGCGCATTTCTGCGTTACATCCAAATGAATATGCCGCTATATAGCAAAAGAAACAAGGCAACTTGACGAAAAATGTAATGATTTTTCTTCTATATGTTAATAGTCGTTCTATGTGTGACGCTACGCACCATCGGTGAGTGATATTGTTCCCGCCATGGCACATGTTCGCGTTACATCCAAAGACTTTATCGTCGAGATATCACGGCTCCGTATCTGTATTGAGATAAGGCCTGTTGTACCCGTAACCCACCACCGCGCCTCTCCGTGCTCACCGGGCCCGCTCGATTAGTACGTGCGGCGAAACTTGCCCGGGATAATCGTGACGAGTCGCCGCGAGGAGTTGAACGATCAAACGCAGCCGGAGAGCAATACGACATGTGTCACGGACTGGAAACAGAAATCAAACACTAAATCAGCAAGGTTTATATCCGTCGCTCGTGCGCTATCGCGATTCGGATCGGCGCAATCGTTGCCGCGTGAGTAAAAAGTGTGTGTCCGCCCAATTGTCGAATAGCACGTGAAAAAAAAAAAAAAAAAAAAAAAAAAAACAACAAAAAATGGAAAAGTTTCACACTCGTTAATCGTCGAATCGGTAAACTGCAGATAGCAATTTCCTGTCCAAAATTTCTGCCGAGCGCTGAGACTAAAATAATTATGAGAACACAATTATCGAACGCTCGAGGTTGGATTTAAATTCTGAGTAGGAATCACTTTACGTGAAAAAACGAAAAATGAAAAATAATTGGCACTCGTTGATCGTCGAATCGACGAGCCGCAAATTGCACTTCCCTTTCAAAAATTACCGAGCGCTGAGAATGAACTACTCATGAGAACACAATTATATCGATCGTTTGAGGTGGGACTTAAATTCCGAGGAGGAATCATTTTACGGATGACTCACAAGGTGATAGATAGATAAGGCGGCTGGTGTACGGTGACGCGTAACCATTTCTAAGCGTGGCGTGTCAAATCCTTCCTCGAATTAATTGCCGGAACCGCAATTTTCGCACCAATGTGGTTTCCGTCCAGTTCGATCGGTTTTCGATGAGAAACAAGTGTTTTTTCATTTTATCTTTTTCTTTGCAGACAGTGCAAAAGGAATGACTATCGGGCCTCGGGAGGTAATGAGGTCGGATGTCGACGGAGGCCTCTCCGGTCCGGCTAATATGATACCCAGTGAGTCCCTCGACTGCGGCTGCAGACAGTTGCCATGTCCGAAATTAGCGAGATTCGCCACCCGGCGACTCTTCGTCGGCCTGATGTGCTGGGTCGGGATAATCCAAGCCGCCGCCGAGGCTTACCTCTACATCACGAGTCCCACCCTCGCCAGAAGATTCAAATTTGATCCAAGATTGATGGGTCGGTATTTCGGCGACTGATTAACAGAACGAACCGAATAATAAATTAGGTCCTCAACGTTATCGTCAATTATCACAGACTGGATCCTCATCGTCGCCGGGTTGACACCGGCCATCCTGGCTCTGCCCGTGGCCTACTGGGGCGACAGGATTCACAGAGCGGCGTGGACCGGATGTCTGGTCCTCTTGCAGAGCGCCGGATTCGTCATCCTGATCATACCGCACTTTACGCACAACGCGACAACGATCGATGAACCGGAGAACGTCACCCACATGTCGATTTACGCTGGTGAGCTGTTCTCACTTCCCGTTTAGTTTTCTAGTACCCGATGACCCGATTCGTTATCGGGCGGAAACCTTATCGACGCGTTGCTATTGATCAACGGATCACTGGTAGAATTTTGTGAGCGTTACAACGGAGCCTGATAAGGTCTGAATTAGGTCTGATTAGGTCCCGGCCAGGCCCCGATGTAACGCTGTTGAATGCCTGCTCGGGATCAGCTTCCGGCTTCAGTCAAATGATTTTTATCTGTTTTCCAGAGGACAACCCTGAACTGTGCTCACCCCAATTCGCAAGGATCAGCGACAATGAGGAGGAACCTTGCTACATGATGCTCGTTCTCGTCATCGGCATTCAGATATTAATCGGAATAGCGGACGTCGCTTACTACGCGCTCGGTTTATCGTATCTGGACGATAACACGAAGAAACGACATGTACCAGCGCTGATTGGCGTCATCGTTTCCGTCAAAGTGATGGGACTTCTTCTCGGATACATGATCGCATGGGGATGTCTCGAGATCGACGCCGACACGTTGAGGATCATCGAGTCCCAACGGCAGGTCGGCGCCTGGTGGCTCGGATGGCCGATCCTCGCACTTTTGCTCGCCGTTCCGGGACTCTTCGTGTCCTGGCTGCCGAGGAGGCTGCCGTCCGAGGTATCGGTCATTTTTGCGTTCGAACTATCTTTGCTTTTCGTAAAGAAACATTTTGAGCCTTCAGTGTCACCATACTTAAAAGTACCCTTTGAGGTACCCAGTTGAAATTTGGTACATTGATTTTTTTATTTTGAATGTAGATTGCGACCGGATTGGAGATTTTGTGAGATGTTCAACTTTTTTGAAAAATGTTTTTGGTATTTCTAACTCGCGTAAATTTTGCGCTATCGTCCTAAAACCACACACGAATTAGTAGGGTAGGGCGGAGCAAATGAGGCAACGGGGCAAAACGGGGTTTTTGGACAAAATGTCATTTTCCAATAATTTTTGGATGCCCGAATTCGCCCTATCAGATACATCTGTTAAAACTGGGCTTTTCTGCCCAGTTTTGCCACCTTGACCGATCCAAAAATGATTGGAAAATTTAATTTTGCCCAAAAACCCCGTTTTGCCCGGTTGCCCCATTTTGCCCTGATCTCCCCGACATTATACTGCTAGGGAGGAAAGTGCGTGATTTTCATCGAGTATGACGTCTGCTGTCCAAGCGAAGCTAGTTGAAAATCCGCTCCCCCGTGTGGCATATATTTTTTCCGCCTATCCTAAAATGTGGCCATATTTCTACGCCTGCAACGGGGGTGAAAAGTGGCCGATTCCTCCCGCTCGTCAACGATCGACCACTTTCCACCCCCCTCGCAAGAATGAAATAGGAGTTCAACATAGTCGGAAAAACTAATATTTGTATCAAAGACCTTTGGTATTGAATTTCGTAAAAATCTATCCAAGCGGTCAGTTTTTATCGGATTTTGATTTTTTTTTTTTAATGTCTAAAAACGGTCTGATTTGCGTAAACATAGAGGCGTCGAGCTTAAATTTGATACGGAAATAACACTATACAATATTTGATATTAAATTTGGCGAAAATTGATTGAACTGTTTCAATTTTATGGGCTTATAAAGTTTTAATTTTTTTAATTCATTCGCAACAAGTATATGAGATTGTGTGACGTTTTCAGGTGGTGGAGCAAGCCGCGGCATCGATCCTCGATCTGGCGGGAAGAGCGAGTCCGACCAGTTTCGAAGTAACGGAAACGACGAAGGTCGGTGGTATCGGCTACTTCACGTCCCTGGCCAGACTCTTCACCAACAGGATTCTCGCTTGCGCCGTTCTCGCAGCTGTCTTCTGCACGACGGCGGTGATAAACTTTGTAGCGAGCGAAAACATCATTCTGGAGTCTCGGTACCACGTGCCAAGACCCACGGGAATGCTGATGGGATTCGGAGATCCTTTATCATCGCGGCTGATCGTCAGTGAGTAAAAGACGATCCCGGCGTCGAATCGGCAGAACGAACGATTTTTACTACAACGTCCGTTTTTTTGCAGATATGCTGAAGCCGATCATCATCGGTATGGTGATAATTATATCGGGAATGGTGATAGCGCGGACGAGACCGCGGGCGAGAACGTTGACGATCTACAACGTCGTTGCACTCGTACTTGCGGCCACGATAATCTTTTCGCTGGTTTTCGCCACGTGCGACAAACCACCGATCGCCGGAGAGCGCGGAGGATCGTGAGCACCGAAAGATTCTTTAATATAAAAATGGTAAAAAAAAAATGGTATCTGCAAATGTTGTTGGCAATGATTTTCTGAACAGGTTCGGCCTGTTGAGGTACTGCCACTGCTCGAGGAACGCCGATTTTCGTCCGGTGTGCGACAGCAAGTCGACCTTCACGTTCTACAGCCCTTGTCACGCCGGATGCAAGATCGTGGAGACCGTCGGCAACGTGAAGATCTACGGCGGCTGCAGCTACGTCGAAGAAATGACGGGACCGGGAAACGTTCAAGCCAAGGAAGGTCCCTGCGGATCCGGCGCTTGCCAGACCGGTTGGTTCATCTTCGAGGTAGGCCTGATAGGGTAGAACGGGGCAAAACAGGACATTGAGCAAAACGCAAGTTTCCAATCATTTTTCGATGTCCCATTTTGACCCGTTGATATATCCGGATTGTCTGTCGCGTTTTGCCTCGTTGCCCCATCCTAAAATTATTGGAATATGGCGTTTTGCCCCACCGCCCCATTTTGCCCCGCTCTTTCCTACACCCAGAAAAAAATTTATTTGACAGCCAGCGTTTATTAAGATTAAGTAAAACATTTATTTCATTTAAATAAATATTTATTTAAATTAAGTAAATAGTTACTTATTGAAATAGATATTTATTTAAATCAAATAAATATTTTACTTAATCTTAATAAACCGTGGCCGTCAAATAAATTTTTTTCCGGGTGTACAGAAACTGGCGAACAGTGGTCGGATCGATTGAAGATCTGGAACAAACACTGTACCATTTTTTTTATTTTATTTTTTTCAAGATCGGAACACTGCTGGCTTACTCTTTCGCGGCTTCGAGTATCGTCGGCAGTGTGTTGATTGTCCTGCGAGCAGTTTACGTCCAAGACAAGGCCCTGGCAATAGGATTATGGCTAACGTTGGTGTCGGTGTTCGTCCACGTGCCAGGCAAGCTCGTCTATCAAAAGATAGCTGACATGACCTGCAAACATTGGGGCGGAGGATCGACGTGTCATCTTCACGATACGGACGCCTTGGGCAACTATCTGTACTTTCTTACGGCTATTCTTCTCATCATTGCCGCTGTGTGTCAAGCCGTTCTGTGGTTCTTCTGCGAGAAAATGAAGATCTACGGCATTCCGCAATCGGAACTGCCCCGAGCGACTGAATTGCAGGATGTTACGAGAGTCCAGGCGGTTCCCTTGCTTGACGAAAACTCTGCTCCGTCCAATGCCGGAAATGGTATGCTTACATCAAGATTTAAGCAACTTAACTAAGGGTCGAATTTTAAGCCATCAGTTTCACCTTAAGATCACTCTTAAGTTCGAACTTGATTTCGTGCTTAAGTTTGACCTTAAGTTATAACTAATAAGAAGCGATAAGAAGATATAAAAAAAAACTTGTCGCCGTCTATGAACAATTGTTCTCCAGCAATCATTCCATGGAAACGGATATAAGAAATTCTTTTGATAGATCACTTATTCATGACAGCGTAGAGTCATCAAATATAGATTCTATGACCTATTCATGACAGCATAGTGTCATCAAATATAGATTCTATGACCTATTCATGACAGCGTAGTGTCATCAAATGTAGATTCTATGACCTGTTCATGCCAGCGTAGTGTCATCACATATAGATTCTATGACCTATTCATGACAGCGTAGTGTCATCAAATATAGATTCTATGCTGAAAACGCGTTGAATTTCGAACTCATCTTTAAACTAGAGTTCAAACTTGGGTACAAACTTGACTTCGAAGTACAATCCAATTTGAGTTCAGACTTGAGTTCGAACTTAAGATCAAACTTAACAACAAGATCAAGTTCGAACTGAGTTTCTAACTTAAGATCAAACTTAAGCACGAGATCAAGTTCGAACTGAGTTTCGAACTTAAGATATACCTTAAGCACGCGATGCAGTTCGGGCCAAACTTCGATCTTAAGGACGATCTTAAGTTTAAACGAACGTCTTAAAATTCGACCATAAGTACGCTACCCTCAATTAACGCCTGGTTGGTTTCCAATGACTCTTCTAATTGATCTGCCAACGATTCTTTACATTTTCAGATGAAACTGAAACCGATGTGAATCGCGTGGTTGTCGTCGAATCTTCGACCCTCGACCTCCGCGAGCAAAAGCCAACCGACGACGCCCACCAGGAATCGTCGGAACCTCTCAAGTACGGTCCACTCGGACCCGGAGATCGCAGGATGAGTTCCGTGCTCGCGTATTCCCAGGAGATTCGTTCCGTGACGACGAAAATGCGGACCGCCGATACCGACGACGAGCTCGACTCGTCCAGCGACGACGACGGCACGACGACGAAAAGCGGCACGAAGATATCGGGTTCGAGCCCGAAGATCGCTTACAGACCGCTCGAATTGGATTCGGACGTAGAGAGCGATCTCAGCAGCATAGGACCGCGATCCCGAAGACGCGTTCCCAGCGGCGTCTTCGACGATCTCTCGAAAGACTACGGGAGTCTCGTTTCCTCCTCGAACAAGCGACCATTCCCGAATCCCGATAACTACGAGGACCCGAGGGCGTCGAGGAAAGCGTCGATCGTCGACCCAGCCAATCAGCGAAACGGCAAGAGTCTGGAAAATCTTGCCAAGAATCGGGGAGGTTTCTCGCGTACCAGCAGCTTCGAGTTCAAGAAGGACGGCAACAACGACTCGCTCAAGAGCCACGAGGGGGACTTCAACGAAGTTGGAATACCGGTTATGGGACCGCTGGTCGTCGCGTCGATGATGGCCGGAGGTGGACACGCGCGACCGGAAGTTTCTCAGCAGGAAGTTCAGATACTCCTGCCGCAGCATCAGAGACACGTAAGTCAGGAGAGACTCGATACCATTCGCTCGCTGCTGGAATCTGTCGATGAGAACCGAAGACATCGATTGGAGAACGAAACTTTGCCGGAGGAAGACGACGAGGAATATCCGGAAATTCCACCGCCCATCGTCGGCAGGCCGCCCTCCCGGGGACAAGTTTCCTCGGGGTTCGGAAGCCTCCTTGACGTGGGGGAAAAACACTATTCGATCGCCTCCTTTCCGGAATCCGCGGCTGGCAATACCGGCGCGAGGAAAAGTCCGGAAGCCGCGGGAAGCGCGCAAACGAATCCCACTGCAGGTGGAAAAAACAAAGGCGGTCCGCTCTCCACTGCCTTGTAGATATAGATAATTTTATGCGTACCTGTAAAAAAACAAAGAATCGATTAGCGTCCGCACCCAGAAAAATAATTTATTTGACGGCCACCGTTTATTTGGTTTAAATTAGATATTTATTTGATTTAAATAAATATTTATTTTAATTAAGTAAATAGTTACTTAAATCAAATAAACACTTATTTAAATCAAATAGATATTTTACTTAAACCATATAAATTATTTTTCTGGGTGCGTCAGTGACCAATCGGCGTGGACGAAGCATTTAATATAATTAATGAGCATCATCACCACAGTACAAGACGTTTCAAGACTTAGTGTAATAGGTACTTGTCTTCTTTTTTTTGTATATTTTCATTTCAAATAAATTTTATTTGATATCATCGAGGATCGCTTGGGAACGCGAACCGGTGAATGAATTTTCTGATCGTATTCACATACGATGCGGGGACACCATATTTGAAATTATTAAAGCTTAAATGGGACTCGAAAAAAATTACGCGACTCGTATCGGTTAAAATCGACGGAACGATACTTTTCAAAGTTAATTTTACGTCTTCGGATAAATTTGTAAATTTACGAAGATCATTTCGGCTACGCTATACTAGAAATTTAATAGACATTCGGCGCATTGGAAGGTTCGTAACGGAAGATACAATATCATAAAATGTCGTATCGCGATGAAGACGATAAAAGATATCCGGAAGTTCCACCCGACGACAAGATTGCTCGGAGTTTGGAAGCTTGCTTGACGTGGGAGAAAAACACTATTCGATAGCTTAATACCAATGCGGTTAGTTTTATATGTATCTGTAAAAAAACAATCGACACGTACGAAGCATTTAATATAAACAACTAGCATCACCACCACAGTTTCAAGATTTAGAGTAATAGGCACTCGTTTTTTCTTTTTTTGTATATTTTTATTTCAAATAAATTTTATTTCATATCATCAAAGATTGCTTGTGAACGCAAGCCGGCGCACGGATTTTCGTATCGTGTACACGCAACAGAAATTACTCTTCGATCGCTATCTAGGGAGGATGCGAGGGACACCCTATTTAAAAATGATCAGAGCTTGAATGGGACTCGAAAAATCACGCGACTCGTGCATCGATTAAATTCGACCGAACGAAACGTTTTAAAATTAATTGTACGTCATCGGATAAATTTGTCAATTTACGAAAAATATTTTACTACGCTATCCTCGAAATCTGACAGACATTCGGCGCATCTGAAAGTTCGTAACTGAAGATACAATATTATAAAATGTCCTATCGTGCCCGATATTTCGTAAGGCATCGTACTTGTATATAACAATATGGAGAATCTATAAATATCTATAGGAAGGTGCTTAAGGTACTTGGAAAGTCTTTATTCTTCGGCCGCCTCCTGCTCTTCTCTCTCGTGTCTCCCACTCCATCAGTTCTCGCTATCTATCAACATTTTTTGTTCTCGGCTCATCGACCTGTCTTCGCACTCGGTGATTTTCTTCTTCTTTTTTTTACCAACGATCGGTAACAACGAATCGCGACGAAAAATGTATCCCGTCGTTTTCACTACGTCACAATTGTCTCAGCTGGATCGTCGGCGATCTGCTCCAGCTCGATCTCCTCGTCGAATATCTTCACGTCTTTCACGTAATACCATACACCGACGTCGAAGAGCGTACCGATCGTCACAAAACCTGCAAAAGCGGGACACATTTAAAACATTAATCAAAAAAATAAAAATAAATTTATAAATGTATACACTGATAAAAAAGTACAGTTGAATCAACTAAGATTCGGGCAGAGACGTTCAAATAAATATTTAGTTGGACGAATAAAATATTTTTATGACTCGAAAATATTTTGGTGAAATGACCCAATAAATTGTTGAACTAATCAATTTTTTGGCTGTACCAACAATATGTTTGGTTGAACATCCCTGCCCGAATCTTAGTTGATTCAACCCTATTTTTTTATCAGTGTAAATTTATAATTTATAAAATTATAAGTTAGAAAATTATAATTTATAAAATTATAATTTATAAAATTATAATTTATAAAATTACAATTTATAAAATTATAATTTATAAAATTACAATTTATAAAATTATAATTTATAAAATTATAAGCTATACATTTTTAAATAAACATTTATAGAGAGTTATTCGTCGTGACGTTAATCGTCCAAAGAAAAGCGAGTGCTCACTGGCTGCGGTAAAGTTGAGAAGGTATCTCAGCGCCACCCCATTGTAGAGCCAACAGTTTCCGGTTCCGGAGCACGTTTTTCCCCAGACTATGCAGGTGTTATCTGCAAGTAATTTTTATTTAAAGCAATTTTCACCTCACCAACTTATCGCGAGGGTTGAAGATAATAAATTCCGGTCTCCGCCGCTTCGTACTTACCGAGAATGAAACCGAAGAGAATGGGCGACGGTATAAAGGCGAAGAGACTCATGATCGTCAGACCGAAGCCCATCGCGACGGTTTTGTCCTTCTCGTCGACGCATCTCACGGACACGAGGAAATTCGACGCTCTTCCCGTTGCACCGCTGAACTTCAGTAGACACACGACAGCCAAAAAAACGTAAAACTTGTGCATGCAGTCAACGGGACACGGTCCGGGAACGGCGGTTCCCAGCAGGGAGTTCATCGATCTCGGATCGAACTCGGTCGTCGTTTCGAATGGAGAATCCTTCGGAAAAGCCGACCAATTACACCGACCAGCCGACCAGTTACAAAGCCGACCAGTTACATAAGCCAGCGCCACAGCGCTTGCTTTCTTTGGTCTCACGCAATTACAATCCGTATAAATCTTGTTGCCTTTTTTGTCAACCTAAAAAAAACAAAATTCTAATTAAATAATATATACTTCTGGAAACTAATTTAATCGAAGTGTCTGCAGTGTTAATCAACATTGTCTAGCATAACTATCTTATCTCTCATCGGTTCATCGAACCGAATAATGTAAGAATAAATAAATTGTTATCGCAAGAACAATGTTTTCATAGGTCTCAGACGGTCATAAGCGGCGCACAGTTGACATTGTCGCTGTATTATTAAACATTGGCTGAGGGATTAACGTGATATGAATTATGGAAAATCAGAGTTGAGCTACCGGAGCCGGAGGCCGAGTTATTTCCGTCGTTGAACATTGATCGGTTTGCAGCAAAAATACACTTTGTCAATATAACTCATTAATAAAAACAGCAGATGGATAAAGAATGTTCCGTTTTGCTCCCTCCCCTTCATTTAATGGTATCGTCCAACGACGAGTAACCGGGACAAATTTTAAATTCAAAATCTTCAATCGGAATCCCCAAGCATGATCTGATAACCCGGTGCCTATTTACGAACTGATAAGCACCTGTCGATTATGCGATATATATATATATATATATATATATATATATATATATGTATATATGTATATACATATTTTTTCTTTCCTTCCGTACAATCAAACGAAATTTTATCGATGCTCTCGAAGGAACCGTGTACCTGAAGACGACGACAGCCGGCGTGACAAGCCGATATGAAGGTTTGTCCCTCCTCCGAGCAGACCGGATTGTACGTAACGTAGTCGCAGTGGCAGGGCTCGTTGCAGGGAAGACGCGTCTTCAGGGCTCCGTCGGCCTGGACAGCCATTTGATTGTCGTTCGCCGAACAGCCGAGGAAAGCGTAAGATATCATTCCCATTACCGAAACGGCGCCGACCATGACGTTCCAGGCCGCCAGGTATCGGGCCTTGGGTTTGTACTTGGAGATCACGAGACCCGACAGAAGAATGCCGAACGCGCTGAAGATCAGTCCGACGGTTCCGGTGATCAGCGATGACACCGAGGCCGATTGCTTGTACTGGGTCTCAATGTACTTCGGCATGAAGATCCAGTAAGGCATGTAGCCCATGAAGTAGAAAACGGTCGCGAGGTTGTTGCACATCAGGGTCGTGTTCGTGAGGAGCCGCTTGAAGGTCCTCAGCATGTCGGCAATGGACGCCGGTTTCTCGGGCTCTTGCGGGGTGTCCTTCGTGCTGGACTGCGATTTGCTGCGCTCCAGGGCTATCATCTTTCGGGCTGCTGCTCGGGGCAGGGTTTTTGGAAAAAGGGCGATCACGCTTGCGAAGAGGAAAAGGAGGATCGCCAGGATTATCCATCCGATCCACCACGCGCCGAGCCACCTGTTCGTTCACAAATTAATATTATTATTTCTTGTTTTTAATATCAATAAAAACAACAACATTTTTAGCACACTGTGAACGACATTTTGTCTGGAACGTAATGAAAGGTATTGGATTTTGTACATTTCGGGCAAAAGATTTGTAACGTACTGTACAGTAGAACCCCGATTAAGGAGGGAGTCCCGCTGCGCGCTGACTTCCCATAAGTTCGACAACAACAAGAGAAAATTGCAAGTACTTCTTGTTGGTGTAAAAATCTGAAAAAAATCACGTATAATTGCAAAACGGTATTAACAAATTCATCAAAAAATTAATTGGTAAAAATCAATTACCCGGCAACAAAACTTTTTTTTAATGAAAATGATTCGTTTATTTTTCTGAATGCGTATGAATTTTTTCAAATTTTTAAGTAATTGTTGATTTTTGTTCTATAAAAAAAAATAAAAAATCAACGATTACTTAAAAATCTGAAAAAAATCATACGTATTCAGAAAAATAAACGAATCATTTTCAT
>JAPYZD010001728.1:0-21824 GCA_030522725.1 Ichneumoninae sp. B BG-2022a
AGAACAAAAGTCAACGATTACTTAAAAATCTGAAAAAATTCATACGTATTCAGAAAAATAAACGAATCATTTTCATAAAAAAAAAGTTTTGTTGCCGGGCAATTCGTTAACCAATTAATTTTTTGGTGTACTTGTTAATAACATTTTGCAATTATTATTATGCAATATTAATCTTCTCAGTACCTTTAGTATACATGATTTTATTCAGATTTTTACATCATCAAGAAATACTTGCAATTTTCTCTTATTGTTGTCGAACTTATGCGAAGTCGGTGCGCAGCGAGACTTCCTCCTTAAAGCATAAAAAAACACGTAATCAATGTGAATCGTTTTGGTTATTCGATGCAGCAGGTACCACAGAGCATGCCTAACATTTCTTCGCCGAGTCTTCACCCGATCCAAACGAAGCAGCAGCAACCACAGCCGCAGCCTCAACCGCCACAAAAGTTCTATCAGTCTCACGGCAGTCAGCTCCTAAGTCCGTCCTCGTCGAGCGCGCCGACCAACTTTCCGCCCTCGAGCGTAAAGACGCCGCCTCTGCAATGCACAACCGCCCAGCAGACGACGCAGCCGCCACCCCCGCCGCCGATTCAGCAAACGACAACGAGTACCCAGCAGTCTACGCAGTGCCAGACTGATCCACCGGACATCAAGCCGAACATTCAGTTGCTGAGTCCGATAAAACAGGAATTGCCCTCGCCTATACAGCTCCAAGTGCAGACTGGCTCACCCGCAGGTCAGGTGGCCTCGCCGAGAGTGGCCGGCAAGGCGCAGAGGATACAGAGTCCGGTAAACATCGCCGTCAGTCCCGGTGCTAAACAACTGGTCAGCCCGGTGAGCGGTGCGGGACCGATGGTCAGCCCGAGACAGGGCGTCAAGAGGCCCGCTACGTCACCGATTTGTCGGCAGATCAATCGCGGTGATCTGTAAGTATCGTTGCGGCAATTCAATACGAAGAAAAAATCTGACGATGTCCGTTGCGATACTATCGTGTTGTATGTTTTAAATTTCAGCTTGGAACAGCAGCTCAAAATCGATCAAAACGGTGCAACGAATCCGGATGTAAATACCCCTTTCGCGGGTAAACGCGACGCCTGCAAGAGGCTCGTCAGATACCATTGCTTCAACGAGCAGGTCCTAAGTGCCAAAGATCTCGCCAAGGCGGACGAGATATTTGAAGAAACGGCTAAACATCTACTAGGCAAATTCAACTCGATGATGAACAAGTACACGTATCTTCTGCTGATGGAGAGCATGGTGAGGAACAATTTATTCCATTCGTTTCTAGCATTTACATTGATCCATGTACGAAATAGGGATATTAATTGTCGTGTAAAAAAAAATATTCCAGCGCGAGGTCAGGACATCGGAGTTGATGATGATAGACAGAACTTTCGTCGCCGAGGAGGAGAGCATGCTTACGAGATTGCGCGAGCAAGAAGCCAAAGTCAGCGGTACGTATAAAAATCAAAAATAAGATATATAAAATCGCAAGTATCTCAAAACGTGACTGAACGACATGTTATATCTTCGACAGAGGAGTTCAAGAGGGAGGACAAACCTCTCGTAAAAGTTGAGGCCGATCTGACGGAGGACGATGAGAAGCCACCCTCGACGCTCGCCAGTGTCTCGGTTAAGCGCGAACTCGAGGATGATTTTCCGAGCATAGAAACGGACTCCAAGCTCCTGCTCAAGCCCTCCAGTTGCACGAGCGGCGACTACGACGAGTGGCTCGAGATTCAGAAAGAGCTCGGTGTTTATCCGAGCGTCGGTAGCGATTCGTCGAAGAGTAGGAACATCGGTGTAGCAGCGGTCAGTGGAAGTGGGAGTGTCGCCGGTAGTGTGTCCGGGTCGTCTTCGAGGTCATCCTCGAAGGCCGAAAGAACGCGAGCGAACGGCGAGTGTCGTTTAGGCGGTGCGGCCGCTGCGGCTGCGGCGGCGGTCGTCGCAGCCGCAGCTTCGAGTGCGTCCAGTGCGGCGAGCGCGAACGTTCAAAAAAATACTTACGAGCAGGACTCGACGAGCTTGGACGCGGAGAGACGTTGGAGCAGCGCCACCGATCTCGAGCGCGACCTTCTCGAGGATGCCGACAGCCTGGACGGTCTGGCCCTGCAGACCCAGTGCCCGTCGACGATCAATCTCGGTAGCAACGAATCCGTGAGCGTCAACGACCACGACGACATCAACGCCCAGGTGCAGTCGGCGATCGACAGCATTCTCAATCTGAAGAAGAGGCCGTCGACCGCTGCCCCGGCGGGCAGCACCAGCGGCAATCCTCCTCCCCAACAAACCAGTGAATCGAAGGACACGGTGCTCGATCAGGCGGTCCGTAGCATTATGGGCTCGTGACCCTCCTTCAATAAAGTATGTTAATCGTTTGAGTGACCAATCGGAACCGTGGGTTACCCCGGTTATCGCCGATCGCTCGTTTCAACCCCCCCCCCTCCCCCTCACCCGGTGCGATACGAATTCGACGATGTGAACAATCGTCGATTTTTCGATAAAACGAATCGAAGCCAGCCCGACGACGGCGACGACGACGAACGACTGGGCTGATCTGGAAGAGCCTCTCCCATTCGTTCGTCGTCGTCGACGTTTCACTCTCGTGATTATACGCGGGAACGGCGGGAGAGAGTGAGAACTATGTAGAATCTACACATACGGAAGACGCGGAAAAGCGCGTCCGGCTACACGATTCTTCGCACGATGTTTCGTCGATAACAATGATTTTATCAATTTTTTTTTTTTTTTTTTTAATTTTTTTTCTTTTTTTTTTTTTTTTTTTCCGTTTTACAATGTCTATTATTTTTTTTTTTCACAAAGATGTAACCTTTCCAATTATTTATATACACAAAGATGTACACTTTCCAATAGACTAGAAGCGCGTAAATATGGAGCCATCGTGTAACTGTAATTTTTAGATGATGTAAATGTGGTTAGATAGAATTTGTGGCATGACGAGAAAAAAAAAAGAAAAAAAACAGTGTCTATCCACGCTCTCAGATGTTTCGAATCTGCAAGTTTGTAATGTAATTTTGTAAAAAGGAAGCTATTTAAAGAACAAAAAAAGAATGATTTATTCATCGTTTTTAACTGTAAAACTTATCTTAACGAAAGAAGGATAATGAAGAAAAAAATGAAAAACAAAAAACAACGCGTCAAATGGATATTATTCCACAACGTGAGTCGGTGAATTGTAAATATACTGTTTAAGGTGTATTATTATTATTATTATTATTATTATTATTATTATTATTATTAATATTATTATTATATTATTATTATTATTTTAATTATTTTAATTATTATATCGCTGGGATATTTTCTTGGCGTTATTATTACAAGTAGCAATTACTCTATCGTCACCGCCGTTTTAAAACTATTGTCTCTTCTCGCTTCGATCTTCGGTGCGAGTAAACGAGATAGAGGCGAGAACGAGATTGGTCGGTCGGCAACACGAGAATTCAAATGGTCTTACGATTTCTTCTTGTTTTTCAATTCCATATCTTTTTGTTTTTTTTCTGTCAGTGACTAATCATAACCGGTAACAGTCTGAATTCAAACGGAAAATCAAAGCGTGAACAGGATAGATTTTTTATCTAGACTTACAAGTTTTACATAAACAATTTTTGGCGTCACTTAGATAAAGAACAAACAAAAAAAATGAAATCACAGCTACAACAGGACAACAATAGATGTGTGTAGATAGTTAGTGCGTATACGGTGAAAGAGAGAGAGTTGGCCGGCGGGGAAAGGATAGTCCACGAATACTTATATATACATATATATATACATATATATATTTTTCTGAGCGAAAGGGATCGGCACCTTATCGATCCTTCTCGCGTTGCACGTAAACGTATACGACAAACATTTTGCTCGAGTGACGAAGTTTTACCGGCGCGATAAAGAAGAAAGAACAGAAAATCAATCGATAGACTATCTCAATTAACGCTCATATTTTTTTCAATCACCTATCGCTCTTGTGAACTCACGGACGTTGTAATTTCGCCACGTTCTCCCCCACTTCGTTGTCGGGATATCAGTGTTTTATGAAAGAAAAGGAAAAAGGATTCGAAATTGAAATTCAAACTGAATACACGGGAGAACGCAATAATATATACGCACCGGATGCACCGCGTCTATTTTACAATAGAGCTCGATCGAAAGATACGTATATTATTGACAGTGGACCGATTGTAAATTCGAGGGAACCCGATTATATAGACATTCAATGAAAACAAGAAGAAAAGAATAACAATCAATCAACAGTGAGCCTTTGGTAATCAATGACAAATCTATCATATCAATTTTATTTTACCGAGGACAGAGATAATGCATTTTTTAAAAGTACGTTGTATGATGAATTTTTTAATGGAAAAATCGTGCAGTGACAGAGTTTATAGTGCGTTTTCTATAACGCTCGGGAGGCGAATAAAGAGTTTGCGCGATGAAATCTGCCAACGGGGTTCCCTCTTAGTCTACGATCGGTGTTTTTTAATGGAAAATTAACTTTGTAATTGAAGAAACCATAAACCAATGAGTAAAATTATCGGGAATCGGGCGTCTTTGCGGAAATCGATTGTAAAAACGCATTCATGAAGAATCGTACGAGTTTTAGATACGGTTAACGTAGAAACGAACGATTGGCAAAGAATTTTCTCAGTATTTCCATATCCTTTCGCCGTGCGATCTCTCGACAAATTACCCCTATACATTGTTTCGTCTTGTACAGGGATAATAAAAACGACTTTTTTTGTTTGGCAAAAAGCAATCTAAGACTGACAAATATACAGACGAAAGAAGGAAAAAAATAATAATAATAATGAATACAAACAAACGAGCAGAACTATTAATGTAATACGATTTAACGAGTAATTAACCGTTTGTACATAAATATTTAAATGCACACACGTGATGAGAAACAAGATAAGAATGAAAAAAAACAAACGAATAATAATACAACACACAAACATCACCCGACGGCAAACGCGACTTAATTCTAATGGCTCTTGCAGGTTTTGAAAGATGAATATATTAAAGTTCTGTCGTTCCTAATAAATTGCCGACATTTTGCCAATAATGAATATATTTCCTTCCTAAAAAACCCTTGAAGATCCACTTTCGATTGCAGATACTCCGAAAGCGTTAAGTGGATGCAACTTTTCACTTTCCCATCGCATACCAAGAATGGGAACAGAATTTTTTTTTTCTTAAGGCGATGTGAAACTGACTCGGTCGGTAACGAAAACTGCAATCTATTTGCTTTCAAAGGTGCTAAACTTTTCTCTTTGCTCTCAAGGAGAAGTGAAACAGCTGTGCGTGTGACAGAGATAGTTGCAATTTTCAAATTAACTTCATTCAATGGTGCTAATTTTTTTGAGAAAAAAATTAATTCGGGCCGTATGCGAAGTCACCGTGCGCATCCGGTCCGAATTTTCTTTTTCCTAAAAAAAATTAGCAGCCTAGTGAAAAGTTCATTACAGCTTTTATTACCGATCGCGATATTTCACTTCCCCTTAAGAGAAGGCTAAACCCAGACCGCGGTTGGTTGGGTGTGAGAGAGACAGCGCCATGGGGATTCCGTGAGAGCAAGAGGGAGGAGTTTAAACTCCCCTGAAGAGGACACCGCCGTTACCATAGCTACGGAAGTGGAATCGTCGCAGCTGCGATTGCACGCGTAACGTCAAAAAAGAGCGGGTCCGAATGTCGCCTCGTGTTTCGTTAATTGTTGACAGAACGATAACAAACAAATTGAGCTATCCGCAAAACTAGCGTCGACGAACAATGGGTGAAGTCGACAACGCTCAAATAATTGTAAGTTTCGTTAATGCATTCGATCGAACTGGCCTTCGAAAAATGAAAACTAACCTATCCCGTTCCACGTTTCTAAAAATTCACCGAAATAAATGTATCAAAGTATCCGTCAATTTGAGGCTCTCTTCTCAATAATTCACAATGTGGCATATCGTTGTTTCGTTATATTGATTTTTCGATCATTTGGCCAGGCTATTCCAGACGATGTCTGCAGAAGGGGCATCGCAGCAACCTGGAGCGGCGGCAACAAGATTGGAGTCCACGCATACAAACATGTGGATGTAAATTCCGAAGGTAGGCCAAGTGTTTTCTTTATTAATGTTCTCTTCATGATTATTGTGACAATGGCATTAATGAATTTCCCTCGCAGATAAGCCCAGCAACCTTGCTCCCTGCGAAGCTAAGGTCCACCTCCTTAGACAAGAGGTCATACTGTTCGACCCGACACTGCGGAAGCTTGTAAACGAGAGCAACGGAGTATTCCTGTCGATAAAGAAACTAAAGTCGCAGGGAGGAGGAGAACTCAGGCCCGAATTAGTAAAGCATAGCAAACAGTACAGATCCATCCTGCGAGCTTGCGTGGAAAGCTTGCAAGACACTGCCGAGAAATGTGATTCCGAGAAGAGGTCTCTGCTGGAAAATTTTCTCACTATATTCTACAATGTTGAGTGCGTCTGGCATCTCACAGAGATTCTCTACATCGACGCTATTCCGGGTATCAATTTACGAAATTTACGAATTTATGAATTTACAAATTTACGAAATTTACGAAATTTCTTTAAAACTTTCTCATTTCATCGATTAAATCCTAGGCGACGTCGTGCTTCCTCAACTATTGGAATGGATTCGTTTCCACTTCCCGTTGAGGGAACTCGTAGCCGTGAAGATACTGGCGAAAAAGTCCATTGGTGCCGAGCTGGAAAACATGAATTACTGGGAGGCCGTTATGGGCTGTGCTTTGCACGGAAAACTCGAGGTCGTCAGGGCTCTCCTTGCCCTTCACAGCAAAGCCGATCATCCTGCGTTCATAACTGCCGACAATACTCTGAAAACCATGCCGGTTTACAACGTGTACGGTGGTTACTCCGTAAACGAATTCACTATGCGCTGGAAGCACTGGCAGCTCGATCTTTCGTCGAACGTCGGATGCAAGACGTTTTCCGTCGACGATAATTTGGAATCCTTGATGAAAGTAAGAGAAATTCGTTTAAATCATAGATCGATGAAAAAAAAATTTTTAAATGCAAAACGACCGCGACGGCTAATTAATTGTTCGTCTCTCAAAATTTATCGCAGCTGGTCGTCGGCGAGGAGTCTATGCTCTGGGAATTCTCAAAGTACACCGAAGCTTGGTACGAACTGTTAGCCGCAAAGTTATTCTACTCGGCTCCCTGCTGCAAGCAACCGGAGCTCGCTCGTCACGCGAACAATATCGCTGAGAAGTGGCAAGCCGGTAGAAATCTCGATCACGTTATACTCGCTCTCATGGAGAGCGATCTTCATCAAGTAATCAAAGAGATACAGTACATGAGCGACAACGGTTGGTTCGCCGCACATCTCACCGATCTCCTCTACAATTGCGAGAAGCTCAATATCATAGACAAACATCAGACGAAGTGAGTAACGCGATTATCGTCGATACCCGAACTCTCGTGCTCGAATCGATAAAAGAATCATTATTATTATTATTTTTTTAAATCCTTTGTCTATCAGCGTAACGGGCCAACTGCACGAATCTCTGATCCTCGACTACGGAAGCACTCTCATGAGTCATCCATCGCTCTGGCAATGCGGGGCGAGTTATCTGGAGCAGTGCTCGATCCAGGGCGCAGCGAGATTGGAAACTTTGCTTGAATCTATACCGATGGGCACCGAAGCGAGAATAAACAAGATAATAAATGTAGCGCGTAAAAACAACATGAACCACGTCGGTGAGTCGACTTAGGTTTCCGAAGGAACAACAGGAATATCATCAGTTTTACATATACCGATAAATTCGAAATTATTTTCAGTCACGAGTATCTGCAAGATCCAGGGAATAAAGTGCATTCGCCGCAACAGGCTCGGCAACGCGCTCGCGTGGGCTCTCAAGGCTCAGGACGGCGATTTCGCCACGTACATCGCCGATCAGTTTCTCAAGCGTTACGCCGACGTGGGCGAGTTGGACTGTCGCGATCTCCTCGAGAATCTCGGACCTTGTATGCTGACGAGCGACAGACTGACTTTTCTCGGAAAGTACTGCGAATTTCATCAGATGTACGGAATAGGAGAGTTCAAGGAAGCCGCGAGCTTGCTGGTCTCTCTTCTGGTCTCGAACTTGACGCCGAAATAGTGAGTGCAAATATTTTCGACGGCTTAAATTTTTGCATCTATCGACGACGGCCGAATACGACGATTATTTTATTTTGTTTCAGCTTCTGGTCCATTCTCCTGACCGACGCTATTCCCCTTCTCGAAGCCGAGGACGTTATTCTGTCGTCCGAGGATAGTTTCGAGCTGATGCGTTGCGTCGAGGATCACGGTGACGATCCAAAGTTTAACGAGAAGGTCGAGATATTCAGGCTCGCTGTGGCGCGAAATCTCGCTCGGGCTCTCAACATCGAAGGCTGCCAAGGAGATCATTGAACAATCCTTTCGCCTAGAAAGCATTAAATTAATGGGGACGATTCCCAAGTCCCTGGAGAACCCTCGAAAGATGCGAATTTCGTACCGTCGTTCTTACATTCTTTAATAAACGTTTACAGACAAACTTCTGAGCCTTCGCATGGAAAAAAATGCAAAAATGATATTATCCTTTAGCAATCGCACGTCATCGCGAATTAGTCATTGCAGGCTCATCCGCCTCGACGAATCGCATGTAATTCGATAGAGCCGATCGTTTCGTAATCACTGCAGCTCGAAAACGCACTTGGATCGTTCAGTTTACAGGCTGTTACAATTCGATATTCGAGTCAAGGCCCGCAAACATTATTCGGTTTCATCCGCTCCTCGGAACGCCTTGAAAGCATTTTGTTATAAAGCCAAATTGCTGCGCTCAACAGGACGTCAGTAACTGGCATACGATGCGTTCGTCAACCTCGTCTCCGTCCTCCGCCAATCGGTGGGAAATTGAATTACGTAATTCAATTGATTTCTCGTTGAATGCCCCGATTGATTCGGTGCGTTCTTGCGTGTAACGGCGCGGAGGTAGTACGTGCACGGGACGCGTGCGCGCCACAGCTGTGCAGCCTACGCTACCTCGCCGATAATTCAGTGAATTCTTGCACTCCCAAAATGGAGTCCGCGGAGTGTGCAGCGCGGAGTCGAGCTCTCGCTGTGTAATTTTAATCAATTCTTCTGACGATCAAAAAAAAGCTTCGCCAAAAAAATCGATCAGCGATGGTGTTGACTGTCGTGCGGACTTTTAAAATGCATGCGACGGGTCAGAAGCATCGCTTACGGTTTGACATGAAAATAGAGTAAACAATAGTTTGACAGTTCGTTCGTAAGTGTTTGCGAGTTTGCGGATGGACTTGTTATTGTTCGAGTCAGTGAATAATTTTATTTTTTTTTATTTATTTATTTTTTTTTACAAAATTTATTCGACACCACGAGGAGCACATTGGCCTGGCAGCTAAAAAACAATAAGTAGCGCTCGTTCTCCCGAAGAGAAAAAAAATTTAGTCTCGTCGATTGTTCGACGAGGTGTACACATTTTCGGAGCAAAAATGGTTGAGAGCAATCAAGTTCAAGGTGAACGATGCGATTTTCTAATAAATCCAAGGCGATACGGGAGTGAAGTGCAGAGCTACGAGGCTCGAGGATGTTCCGTGACTCGATGGAAACTAGACGGAAAATTTCCGGCAACTTTGGAGAGATAGAGAACTAGAGATTAAAAGGAATGATATGAAGAAAAAAAAAATGACTAGAAGACCCTGATGAGCATTTGAATCGATCGACGACCGTGAGTCCCAGAATAAAAAAAAAATCACGCACATTTTTCATTTCGTGGAGTAGGATGAACGAGCCAGTGAATTAACAATATCATATATTTCTCTTAAAATACAACAACGTACAAAAAAAAATCTTAACGAAAATTTATTTTTTTAAATATGTAAACATTGGCATATTAAGCACATCATGCAAACATTTACCAATATTTATAAATTTTTACAAATACTTATCAATTTTTTAATGGTAACTCAGCTTTGCTGCTAAAACCTAATGAGGTTTTAACAGCAAAGCCGATTCATCATAAAAAAAATTGGTTCCATACATTTTTTCTAAAAAACGCGTTGATTGACTGTTCGTTTCCCGCTCGATTAGCCCTGTACAATTGATATAATCTCAATGTCCTCTCTTTCAGTTTCTCAAGGATGGAGGATTACACGCCGGTAGACGAGGATTTCCCGGGACGTCTCTTGCACCAAGCAGCACTGTGGGACAACGCCGAGTTACTGGAGGATCTTCTCCGAGGCGATCACTCCCAGTACACGAACAGTCAGGATTCCTGGGGAAGGACTCCCCTGCACGCGGCCGCGATAACCGAGAATTCCCGATGCCTCGGAGTCCTCTTATCAGCGGGAGCGAATCCGAACGTGCCCTGCGGTCCGCGGGGTCACTACAGAACGCCCTTGCACGTCTGCACGGAGCACGGTCACGCCGGTAACATCGCGAAGCTCCTCGAGTACAACGTCGACCTGACGATCCGCGACAGCAACGGATTGACCCCGTTGGACATAGCGAAGAAGGGCGACGACCAGACCTGCACAGAGATGCTGATGAACGCAGCAGAAAAATACGAGCTGGCCAGAATGGCGACTCACGCCTCGCTGAGGGCTGCTTGCCTGCAGGGAGACATCGTCGCCGCCCGGAACATCGTCCAGGGCTGTTCGGACCATCTGGAGTGCATCGTCAACATGGCACCCAACGGAGCGAACAGCCTCCTCTTCGTGGCGTGCGAGATGGGCCATCGGGACATCGTCAGGCTCCTCCTGGACCACGGTGCCGATTGCCGTCTTCATCCCGTGACGAAGTACTGTCCCCTCTACATAGCCTGCTACAATGGAAAGCTCGAGATCGTCGAGCTGCTGCTCCGCCACTTTCCCAAGCAGGTGCAGTCCCTCACGGTGGAGAAGTGGCTTCCCATACACGCCGCTACGATAAACGGTCATCAGGCTGTCGTCGAGTTTCTCCTGAAATTCGAGTATCCTCAGCACGTATGTCAGCGATACAAAGACCCGAGCGGCGAGTTCGAGTACGAGATGCCATTCGACCTAAACACCCAGGACGTGACGGGTCAGAGTGTACTCTACATCGCCAGTATGCTGGGGAATCTGAGGGTCGTCGAGACTCTGTTGAATCACAGGGTCAAGTCGAGGAAGATCAAGGAGGAGGACACCGCAAACGGCAGCGCTCAGCCACTGACGACCTCCAAGAGACGGATATCCAGTGGAATTCAGAGGCTCATGTCGAGTTTGAATTTTCGGAGTAAATCCTTCGAGAAGAAAGACGACAACACCATAAGCCCGCTGTTCCTGGATCTGTTCTGTTGCAACAACACGGAAACGGCGCTCCACGCCACCGTCAAGGCCGGTCACACCGAGGTGGTCGCGGCCCTCCTCCAGGCTGGTGCGAATCCAAATTTGCCGGTCAGAATTACCAGCGAGCAGAACGACCAGGAAACATCTCAGTCGACCGTGCTGACGATAGCCTGCCACAATCGGGACGTTAAAATAGCGGACCTTCTGCTCAGACACGGAGCCGTCGACAACGAGTGCAAGGCCCTGAAGATCGCCGCTCAGAATCGCGACGAGGCACTGACCGCCAAGCTCCTCTCCATCAAGGCTCACCCGGACTCTGAGTACAAGATCAACAAGAAGGCCATGACGGAATCGACCCAAACCTCCCACTTCTCGGCTCTCTCGAGCTTCGGCAACGTGACTTATCCGTCGCTCTTTCCCAACACACCGACGATGATAAACTGGCACGACCAGCAGTGCAGACTATCGCAGATCAGATCGCAGTGGCTGATTGACGCGGTTCTTCACGTTAACAAAAAATTGAGCGCGAAGAACAACGATCTGGCACTCTACGCTATAACTAGGATAGACATATCGCACAACTCTATAACGTCCGTGCCCTCGATGATATTCTATCTTCAGAGTCTGAGATACTTGAACATGGCGCAGAACAAGATCGACACTCTTACGGCCGAGGCTAAAACTCCCAGGGACAAGCTATGCCCGGTTCTCGAGGAGATGTATCTCCAGGACAATCGTCTCGAGCAGCTCCCCGAATTCCTGATGAATCTACCGGCTCTCGAGATAATGGACGTGTCGAACAACAAGCTTCAGTGCCTACCGGAGAACATCTGGCGAGCGCCGAAGCTCAAGGAGCTAAACGCCTCCTTCAATCTCCTCCGCGATCTGCCGAGCCAGGTGTCCCAGAACATAACGAGAAAGTCCCAGCGCGAGGATTCTCTCAGCAACAGTCCCAGCAGCCGAAGTCTCGCCTCGCAGATAACCCTGCCCCGCGATGACTCCGCGGAGTTCGACTCGTTCACGAAACTCGCCAACGCTCAGGTCATCGAGATGGAGCGTCCACACGTGTGGACGGGTTCGGTTCAAGTCTCCGAGAAACACTCGGACGACGGCGAGCCCGGAGCCCGCTCGGTTCTGGCCTCGCTCAATCTCGCTCACAACCTCTTCAACAGCGTGCCCGTGGCTCTTCCTTGCCTGGCGGTCAGCCTCATGAGGCTCAACATGGCTTACAACTCACTGAGGTCGATGAGCCACATAACTTCCTATCCGGCGAGTCTGAAGCAGCTCGACCTCTCCAACAACCAGATATCCTGCTGGCCGAGTCTGCCCCAGGTGGACGGAGCAGACTCCATGGAGCAGGCATCCACGGCTTGCTACTGTCCGGCTACCAACGTCCAGTCGCAGATAGTTCCGAACAACCGGCAAACGGCGACCTCCCTCAGAGACGTCGTGCTCATGAGTGTCTGCACTCATCGTCGACATCTCAGGCTCGAGAACCTCAGAACCCTCGTTCTGGCGAACAACATGCTGACGAGAATTCAACTGACCTCGGTCGACGACGGCGAGGCTCCCAACTTCGAGGAGGAGAGCGTCGACCGGGACACCAAGATAACGTACTCGGGCTCCAAGCTCTATCTTCTCTTTCCCAACGTCAGCATGCTCGACGTGAGCAGCAATCAGCTAAAGGAGATCCCACAGAACATCTACGAACTCTCGAATCTCTCGGTGCTGAACATAAGCGGAAACAGCGACATAACTGAGTTGCCACCGCAGATGGGATTGCTCTCGCGTCTCTGGAACCTCAACACCCAGGGCTGCAGGCTTCAGGAACCACTCAAGTCGATGATAGAATCCAAGAAGTACAAGACCATGGACGTCGTCGGTTACCTCAAGTCCATACTCGAGGACGCCAAGCCGTACGCCAGAATGAAGCTCATGATAGTCGGCATCCAGGGTATCGGCAAGACGAGCCTCCTCGAGCAGCTGCGCCAGGAGGGCGAGGTACCCAACAAGAAGAAAGCCTCGGAGCATTGGGCCAAGAGAATGGGAAACAAGAATATCAACGCCAAGACCGCTCGTGGCACGACGATATCGACGGTCGGCGTCGACATAGGCGATTGGCTCTACGAGAAGAAGGTACGCGGCCAGTCGTCCCACGGCTCGGTCTACTTCAGAACCTGGGACTTCGGCGGACAGAGGGAGTACTACGCTACTCATCAGTACTTTCTCTCCAAGAGGAGTCTCTATCTCGTTGTGTGGCGGATAACGGACGGTTTCAAGGGCGTCACGGAGATATTCCAGTGGCTCGTCAACATTCAGAGTCGTGCGCCGAATTCTCCGGTGATAATCGTCGGGACTCACTACGACGTCTCCAACGACCGGAGCGAGTTGCTGCAGCAGTGCATAAGGGACAAGTTCATCAACGTCGTCGACGCCGAGAAGTGCGGTCTGCCGAAGGTCATGGAGACCATAGAGGTCAGCTGCAAGACCCGGCACAACATAAAGATGCTCTGCAACCTCATATACGACGTTGTCTTCAGCCTGCGTTCACCGGGCAGCAAGGAGCTGCTGCTTGAGCAGCGTGTGCCAGCCAGTTACCTCGCTCTCGAGGACGTCGTCGTGCAGCTGGCTCACGATCGCAAGCTAACCGGTTGCGATCCCGTTCTCAAAGCCTCCCAGTACTACGCGGCGGTCAACAACGAGCTTCAGAAGCTGCACCGTTCCTTCCGCGATCCAGCCGAGCTCCATCAGGCGACCTTGTTTCTTCACGAGAACGGTATAATCCTTCACTACGACGACGCCACCCTGAAGGACCTCTACTTCCTGGATCCCCAGTGGCTATGCGACATGCTGGCTCACGTCGTCACCATAAGAGAGATCAATCCATTCGCCAGGTCTGGGATAATGAAGCTGGACGACATACAGCACGTCTTCAAGTCCTCGACGATTTCGACGATAGACACTCAGGGTTACATAGTCAGTCTTCTCAACAAATTCGAGGTCGCACTGACCTGGGACTACCGCACGCTGCTCATACCCTGCCTCCTGCCCACCGAGGAGGACATGCTGCGCAGCAACCAGCTCATCAAGATCCCCGTCAAGACCCGCGGCTGGCACGTCAGGTCGAAGAAGATAACGTCACCGATGTTCTCCTATCCGACCGGCACCGGGGACAGGGTCAAAACCGAGTGCGTTCTCACGTCCAGACCCCAACCGGATTGTTCCGTAACTAGACTCCTCCTAATGTCCTACTTTCCCAGTGGCTTCTGGTCGCGTCTCATCACCCGAATCCTCGCCGACGACGCCATCGTCGAGATCGTCATGTCCTTCCTGGCGCCCTTCAAAGACTTCGTCGACGACAATATATTCGCGAGTCTGCTCGACACACACGCCGAGTGGGTTCTCTGGCAGACGGGTATCGAGCTTCGCTACGCTGGGATAACGCTGCTGAGACTGAAGGAGGTCAATTGCAATCTGAAGAACTCGCCCTACGACTATCGTCAATTTAAGTTCAAACTGAAGCAGGACGGTATATGGTGCACGGTTGATCTCAAGAGTTCGGCTATACTGGAGATATGGTTTCCGGTCGACACTCTGGTTATAAAACAGCCGATATTGTCGGACTGCGCCGACGACGAGCCGATGGGCTACCAGGCCATAGTGGTCGAGCCCAGATCCGAGAGCATGCCCCAGCTGCTCGCCCTCATCGTCGACCACATAGACATCCTCCTCGAGGACTGGTATCCCACTCTGGGAACTCGCTTCGTCCACACCTCGGAGGGCAAGCTGCTGGTCACCAGGCTCATACCCTGTCCGCGATGCCTGTTGAACAACGCCGAGCACGAGGCTGACGCCAACGACCAGGAGCAACACGCCACCGAGGAGATAAACAAGTACTACATGAACCACGAGAGACAGAGTCAGGACAGCTACAAATCCGACGGGGACAGCGGTGTCGGCTACGACAGTTCGACCTCCAGCAGGATGCCCTCGCTTGAGGGCCATCCGGACTTCTTGAAGCAGTACTCCAGTCCCGAGGAGATTCTGGCTTACTCGTGGATGGTCGAGGAGTGCATACTGTCGGCTTACAGCAACAAGACCATAGCCTGCCCGAAGCACTCGGACATCCCGCTGTCCCACGTTGCCCCCGACATTATATTCATGGATCTCGGTGCGAAACACCTGATAAAACCCGATGACATCAAACGAGGAAAGATGCTTGGACGAGGCGCCTTCGGATTCGTCTTCAAGGGAACCTGCAGACTGCCGGGAACCTACTCGAGGGTCGACGTCGCGATGAAGATGCTCCAGCCCGTTCCACCCGGTCCGAATTCCAAGCAATCGGCCGTACTGGCTTACAAAGCCGCGCAGAGCAAATGGGACAGGGATCCACTTCAGTACGCCTGCAAGGCTTACTGCACGGCACGGCAGGAGTTGAACATACTGCTGACGTTGAGGCACGCGAACATCGTGCCTCTGGTTGGTATCGTCATAAGCCCCTTGGCTTTGGTCCTCGATCTCGCTCCGGAGGGCGCCCTGGACAACGCCCTCAAGAACTATCGGCGCTCCGGAGCCAAACTAGATTCCTACACCCTCCAGGCTGTTGTTCTCCAGGTCGCCAAAGCCGTCGAGTATCTGCATCAGCAGCACGTTATCTACAGGGACCTGAAGTCCGAGAACGTGCTGGTCTGGCAGATGCCCCAGCCGTTCCAGGATCATCCGGACCACCCGGTTCACGTCAAGGTCGCGGATTACGGAATATCCAGGCAGACGCTGCCCTCCGGCGCCAAGGGGTTCGGCGGCACCGAAGGCTTCATGGCGCCTGAGATAATCAAGTACAACGGCGAGGAGGAGTACACGGAGAAGGTCGACTCGTTCTCCTTCGGTATGTTCGTCTACGAGCTCGTCACCCTGAGACAACCATTCGAGGGCCACGAGGCCGTCAAGGAGTGCATACTGGAGGGTGGGAGACCCTCATTGACCTACAGGGAGACCCTCTATCCGTGCTACGTTCTCGACCTCATGGTAATATGCTGGGCACAAAATCCCAAGGACCGCCCAACGGCGAGTCAGATCGTCTCAATAGCCTCGGCCCCGGAATTCACCCATCTGGTCGACGTAACACTGCTCACCGAGAGAACCCACGTGACAGCCATAACGACGACGACGAGACCGCTGGACGATAATCTCAACGGTGACGAGATATGGCTCGGGCACAACAACGGCGAGGTCGACATGCTCCTGGGTACCCAGAAGGGATGGCTCCAGCACGTGAGGATCGAGACACCCATAATACCGTACGCAATGTGCGGGCTCGACGGTTACGTTTGGATAGGCGACAACGCCGGGCAGATACACGTTTATCTGGGGAGTAACTTCGGATGCGTCGGCAGTTACAATCTCGAGCCGGATCCCAGCAAGGAGTCCAAAGTCGTCGGACTCATACATCTGGAGCAACTCAAGCAGTTCGCCGTCGCTCTCCACAGTGGCAAGATTTATCTCCTCTCGAACACCTTCACGCAGATGAAGAAGACCGAGATCGAGACCAGCGTCAGCGAGAACGTGAAGACCTACTCGCTGGCGGCCGTTCATCGGAAGCGCAGGATTCTGGAACTCTGGGCCGGGCAGAGTTTCGGCAGGATTTCGATATACGTTCTCAAAGATGGTAATCTCATCGACACCGTTGAGCTGGCTCACGTCACCGGCGAGACGGCGAGCAAGAATCTGTTCGCCACTTATCTCCTCAGCGCCGAGGGAACGGTGCTCACCTACACCTATCCGGGATGCATCGTGTACCAGTGGGACGTCGATACCAGACAGATAATAAATAAGTTGGACATGTCGAAATTGGTACCGTGCTCGGAGAGTCTAAAGTCCATATCGATCGAGGAAAATTTGACCACGGAGCGATGCCAGGTGACCGCTCTGGAGGCTTGCTTCAATCACATTTACATCGGCACGACGTGGGGATGCATCGCCGTTGCCGAGTGCAATTCTCTGAGGCCAATTACCATCTTCAGACCGTTCGAGGGCAAAGTTTGCCAGATAATAGCGTTCAAGTCGACGGAAAAGAAGAAACTCGCTCTGGCCACCGTTGGACAGGGTTATCGCAGCTTGATATCGAGATACACGGATTATCCGGTGGATTGTCTGGTCGCGGAGGATCTGAGACACAATATGTACACGCTGCTCTGGAGATCGGAGCACTGGTCGGCGGCTTAATTAGTTTGCGGGGCTATCGGGGATCTTTTCGAGGGTAAACTTTGTGTGTTCGCAGTCTAAGCAATATAAAGGGGGAGATTTAGCTTCGTAACCAGGGAAAGAAAAAAAGTGGCAATTGGCTTCCAGATTACACGTAAAACGCTTCTTACGCGATTTTCACAGAGGGCTATCGATTATCGTTTCGTTTGCATTTATTTGTTGGAAGGGTACCAGGAGTGCTTTACGGTGCAGACGATTTACACTTAATAGTTATATAAAAAGGAGAAGAAAAGAGAAACGAGCAGTTTTATGACGAAATGAAAATGATACAAGAGAAACAAAACAATATGACAAAGATACGTCCAGATCACATCACGGTCCATACGAGTACGTTAAGCATTCTCTATCTTGCCTCGATTATTTTATTCATTGACTATTCGCAATATACATATATATCGTCTTTAGAGACACGCAGGGTGCTTTGAACGTTTTATTTTTATGCAACTTTTATTTTAATATTAACATCGGAGATAAGGTGTATTGTAGCAACGCGACAGGATAAACGATTTTTTTACTACGCCTAGGAGCTTGCTTATCGCCATGTTGTGCATTGCGACCGGGCAAAAAACCGAGCATTAAATTATCGATATTATCGTTCAGTCAATGATCTCTTAAAAATAGTTTTAAAAAATTAAATAAAAACAATTTTTTACACTATCGACATTAGACAGCTAAATTGGTGAATTAATAGAGCGAAGATCGGAACTAAAAAAATATAGTTTGATCGTTTTTTTTTTTTTGTTCTGTTTATCGCGAGGTGAATACGGGTAAAATTTGTAAACTGAATCGAGTATTAGAATCGGCAGGCTCACTATGAATTGAGCAACTTAGAAAGTTCCATCTTCGAGTAATCGTAACAATCTATCGTAACGAAACAAACTGTAGAATTTATAAGCGTCACTTGCGTCCCAACAACAAAGTTAATATTGATAATGTGATATCGTAATTGTATACCTTCGAGACGCTCGAGTCTACGGTTAGTCGAGCGCCTGTTCCGAGAGGTTCAATTATGTTCGGGGGATTACACTATAGCACGAAGAAGAAAAAAGAAATAAGAAGAAGCTCGCACGCATTTCTAAACTATCGCGACTTCTAGTGCACTCGCTTTTTATAATTCTCTACTCGACGCTACTCTGCTGCACTGATCGACGAAATCTCGTTAAGCTATTTTATTATTAAGTCCTAAATGGGAAAGATTTATCTTTAGCTATACACTATCCGCTACACTTTTACACTAGCCGATAACTAGCCTCTAGTTCGATAATTACATTTTTCGCGGTGATCCCGTTTTTTTTCTAATAGCCGTTGATCATGATTGCCTTTTTTTAATCCACGTCACATCACGAAACTAACTACTAGCGTATTTTTTTAAATATTTATTTTCGTCCTCCGACTCGTACCTGTACATAATATTTACATTACTCGAAAATCCCTATTGGAAGTGGTTGTTGAATGTATCGATATATTGTCAAATATAACAAATTTGTTGACAGAACTTGAACACCCCGATTATTACCGAAACAATTGCCCGATATTGTACGAAGAAAAAAATGCGAGCGGTACGAAATTCGCCAGGGAATAAAAAAAAATTGAGGGCGGCGAGTTTGTCGGGCGACTTCATAGCAGCGATGGAACCGGAAGGATACGCTTGTCCGGTTCAACCCGCGGACAGTTACAACGGTTCCGCGCACGAAAATTTTACCTGGTCGCAGAGCATAGGCGACCTTGACGTTCTCGTTAAAGTTCCCGCCCGTCTGAAGAACCCCGATGACCTCAGGGTCGACGTCTCGGCCAAGGGAATCAAGGTCGAGGCTCGCCGCAGCGTTCTTCTGCAATCGCACGATTCTCCTGAAAGCGTTGCACCACAAAAAGCCAACTATCCCAAGGCCGCCGGAGATCCGGACGAATGGACTACTATTCTCGAAGGTGAATTTACCTTTCCGACTAAAAAGAACGAGTCCGTGTGGAGTCTCGCGCCCGGAGAGAGCGTAAACGTAAATACCAACAAAAAAATCGATCGAAGCGTTAAAATTTTTTTGTTTAATAATTGATTACACTGATAAAAAAGTACAGTTGAATCAACTAAGATTCGGGCAGGGACGTTCAAATAAACATTTAGTTGATCCAATAAAATATTTGAATGACCCAAAAATATTTTGGTGAAATCGCCCGACAAATTGTAGAACTAACTAATTTTTTTAGCTGTATCAACAAAATCTTTAGTTGAACGTCCCCGCCCGAATCTTAGTTGATTCAATCGTATTTTTTTATCAGTGTATTTTTTATTTTTGAATACTTTTTTCAACGCTCGCGCTAGATTCACCTGGAGAAGGTCAAAGAGAGATGGTGGGAGTCTCTGATAATCGGCGAGCCGAAGATCGAGCTGAGCAGGATCGATTGCTCCAGGGAGCTCTCCGAGTTGGGCGAAACCGAGCAGATGAAGATCGGCGAGTTGATGTGGAATCACCGACGAAAAATTATCGAACAAAAGCCCTGAACATGCGCCGAAGACCGAGTGAAAAATCACTGCCCGGCAACTCGCAGCGGTGTTCAGTCACTCGGAACCACGAACGATAAATACAAACGTACGATACAACGAAGTGGTATTAAGATTTTCATTTTAATGGAGAGCCGGATCTCCGTTCGAGTCGATTTCGCGAAAGTAACGGCGCGACTTCCGTCGTCGATCGTTATCGAAATTGCGCGCCAATATTGGGTAATTAATAACGGGGATATAAACTCAAACGGCTGTGTATGTAGTACGACTTGCGTGAAAACTCGTGCGAGCCCGTATGAGACTGCAAAGTGCGTGCTGACTCGGAATGGAAAGCGAATGTCGCGTCAGAGATATACTGCAGGCGTGTACCCGCTTACGGGGCAGCGCGTGATTCCGAACGACCGTTAATCGTCGTACGGACCTACAAAACTAACACGACGAAAAAGTGTCTAAACGTTCTAATTTTTTCGTATACGCTCTTGGCTGTGGCTACGAAAATATCTAAGAGGCCTGCGCACGCGACTTGCCGGCCGTGTCGACCGTTAGGAGTCGAGAGGAAAATAATAATTCGGGCCCGAAGCGTTGAACCTGCCTACGAAAACGGACGCTCCTGGCTCTCGACCTTCAATAGGTAAAAAAAATTCTAAATAACCCCTTTAGTGCCGAGACGCTTTCTCAGAAGAAAAAGATTTTTCTTAACCGCTCGGTATCTTTCCATAGAAATATATTGAAAAAGAAAAAATTATTTGGGACGAATTGCTATTCGGCAATTTTGTTTTTTCATAATTTTTTTACATCGATATTGAAGGAAAAGCTGTGGCTGTTGCAATCGATTGGCAAAAAGAAGCTTTTAAAAAAAAAAAAAAAAAAAAAAAATTATCAACTGCTTGATGTCTCTCCATGAAAATATATTGAAAAAGGAAACAAACAAACCTTTTTACTTCGATATTGAAGGAGATTAGAGTGTTAAATAAAAGCTGTAGCCGTAGCAACCGATCGGAAAAAAAAGAAACTCATCGACGAAAATACCGTCAATTTCATCGTATATTCCTCGTTCGGAATTCTTCCGGTGAAACATCGTAAATAACGATTATGAGCCACGGCGTTTGTGCCGTCTGTTTGAAATTACAATATCCAAGGCCTTAGAAGGATACGTATGAATCGATGACGATGCAGCGGATACGCGGAAGGCAGCGACACCGCGTTATCTCTGTATCGATGTCCGAGGATCAAAAGGGCGTAAATCGCCGCGTCAAACTAGCCGAGTTTCGCCCTTTTGGTATCCGCCCGTTGATATGTGTGCTACGGTGTGCCAGTGGACGCGTTTAGAAAGGAAAGAAAGCTTTGACGATCGAGAAGTCGTCGTAACGAGGTACAATTACGAAATTTCCCTGGCGGTAAGTGAGCCCCGGACAAAATGGCTTTTCTCTATCCCGGCAAAAATGTTCTCCTTCGCCGCGTGTGTGGCTCGCAAACCGAACCTCAAAAAAAGAAAAAAGTTGAAAATTGAAATTTTCATATCGCTTCCTCATAAAAGTTGAAAATTGAAATTATTATATCGTTTTCTCATAAAAGTTAAAAATCGAAATTATTATATCGTTTTCTCATAAATGTTGAAAATCGGAATGTTTATATCGCTTCCTCATAAAAGTTGAAAATTGAAATTATTATATCGTTTTCTCATAAAAGTTAAAAATCGAAATTATTATATCGTTTTCTCATAAATA
>JAPYZD010001729.1:0-19022 GCA_030522725.1 Ichneumoninae sp. B BG-2022a
GGGAAAAATATTATGTGGGAATAAAAAATGTTGTGGGGAAAAATATTATGTGGGAATAAAAAATGTTGTGGGGAAAAATATTATGTGGGAATAAAAAATTTTGTGGGGACAAAAATGATGTGGAAAACAAAAACTTTGTGAGGAAAAATATTATGTGGGAATTAAAAATTTTGTGGGGACAAAAATTATGTGGAAAACAAAAATTTTATGGGGTAAGAATTATGTGGAAAACAAAAATTTTGTGGCGAAAAATATTACATGGGGAAAAAATTTTGTGGAAAAAAATCAAAGAAGAATCTGCGATCGAAATCGCCAGACGGTGTTGATCGCCGATCGGATCGTTCCGAGGTAATCGTTCGATGGGCATTGTTTACAGCTGACTCGGGGTATCTCGATACCCCGATAAACGTCGCCGACTCTATCGCTCTGTTTTAACGGGTAACGAAAACGAGCTCGGAATCAACTCGGTGAATTATATTTAGAGCCGAAATCGGTTCTCGGCTGCGTCGCTTGGCAACGATCGACTTTGCTCCTTGCCCCGTCCGTATGTTTTCTATCTGGGTGGTACCGGTGTGTTTTCTCGGGTGTCGAAATTTCGCACGAGCAACGGCACACCGGTGTCCTCTCCGCTGTTTCGTTTTTGCGGAGAATCCCCGAGCCAATGTCACGGCGACGGATTACCGAAAATTTGGAGCATGACCAAAAAAAATCTTCGGCCTGTAAATCAGAGCGTCCGTCGGACGTTTTCTTGAGGAACGTCCAGACCGAGAAAATCGTGAAGAGCCATCGAGTCGAACCTCTACGGACGACGCTACCGTACGATCGTTATGCAACCTTTCTATATACCTCAGATGTCCCGCGCGGCAAAATCTCACTTCGGGCTGGACTGCCTCGTGGAAGTTCCCGAGGTTCGTTTGACGCGGTGCCAAATTCGAGAAAGTTCCCGCGAGCTAGCGAGCGACCCGCAAAAGGTCGTCGATGAAATTGCCACGCATCGTTTCCCTGCAGTTTATGACCGCATCTCTCTCGATAATTAATCCGACAAAGTCTGGCAAACGTTGCTGGAATACGCGCAGTGAAAAGGGCTTGCAATGCATTTTTTCAGATTTTTTACTTCACTTCAATGTTTTTTTATATGGGAAAAATATGTAGGAAGGCACAAAATTCAAAGTTAATTAAAAAATTCGAAACAATTCAAACGAATCATTTTTATGGATAAACAAATAATAAAATTGCCGGATAATTTGTTGAACAATTACTTTTAATTTGTCAATAACATGTTGGAATTATTATTACATTAAAACAGTATTTGGAGCACCTCCCACATGGATGGTTTTCTTTAGATTTTTATCCCATCAAGAAATGTTTGCATTTTTCCCTGAAACTCACGTTGTAACAAACAATTTTTTTTAACGTATAAAATTCCACAATGTTTATTCTTGTAAAATGAACAATAATGAAAAAAATGTTTTGAAATGTTTGTGATCCAATGTACAAAAAAACGCTGCAGTCGCGTGCAAATTGCTAATTAGCATAACGATAAATTGTGTTCTCGATACTCGTGTTTCATAAATTTATTTTTCTCGTCTCCAATACAAGCTGGTGCGGATAATCGGAACGATGACTGTGTTTTTCGATGACTGTATCTCGACGGCGAGCGCAATTTCGAGATTAACGAGTGAATCGATTACCGTAGGCAATAACAGTTCCCAGTCGCCGCGGAATCGGCCTTTCGCGAATTGCGTATACTCGTTGCGCAAACTTTTGCCTCGAAAGTCGCAGTTACGCGAGTCGAGAGAATCGAGAGAATCTCGGGCTTCGCAGAGCTATCACAGTGTATCGTTTCGCCGTCCCCGTTGTCCTCTACGAGCTAAACACGAAACCGTTTGTGACTCGGGACCTCGGGCATGTTGCTGTACAAACACAAAAAGTTGCTCGATGTAGTTGTTATTTTTCGCGATGATCTATGATTTGATAGCCGAGTCATCGTAGTTTCAGCGAAATTTATCTGATTGAATCAAGTCCGCCGCCTCAACGAGGCACAACGTTCAATTTTTCCCCGAGCGATACGTAATTATCCGCCGTATCGTCTGCCCACGCACGGTTCAACGTCCACATCGCCTCTGGTATTCTCGAAAACGGATCTGTTGTAAGAGTGACCGGCAGAAAACCCGAGTTACGCTATAGACACTATGAATACATTATCGTTAGGAACGTCTCATTAAAGTTTTACAATCTAGTAAACTACTATTAAAAAAAAGCGTCGATAAGAAATGTTCAGTGGACTTGAGTGCTTTGCCAACAGGCTGAGTTTCACGCGTTATAAAAAGATGAAGATATAACGACGAATAGTGATATTACATAATCGTAGATACGGCATCGATGCAGTTTGGGATTATTATATTATTGAAGAAGATATAACAACGAATACTGATGTTACATAATCGTAGTGGTCGATGTGCATCGATAGTGCATCGATGCAGTTTAGGATTATTATGTTATGTATATTCCAACGCGGTTCCTGGTACGGCTTCTTTAAAGTCCTGATCTGAAAGTGACGTGATCCTCGGTGGATTGTACACGTCAACCTTGCCGAATGGCCGGTGTTGTAACACGTGCAAGGCTCGTGACGCACGATGGAATCGGGCTTTAACGACGATAGCTGGACAGTATCGTTCTGAATACGCATCTGTTTCGTGCATTTCGTACAAAGACCTTCGAAACGAGCTCGCGAGGCTCGACGAAAAATCGAAACTCTTCTGCCTGATTTTTTCTTACGTAAAGCTGACAACAGCTTTTCATCTCAGTCTACGCAATCCTTTGTCTCCTACATATTTATTTTATTTCATTTTATATTAATCAAACCTTATCGAGCGATAAGGTCTGCTTTACATTTGATGGATCGAAAATATGCAATGTACAAAAGTAACCATTATCGCTAATAAACGTTCGTACAATTAATTGTTGCAGATTAAACGAAGAACAATCGGAATCGCCGCGCCAAGCAACGTCCTCGAGTCACGTGTTCCGGCCATCTTATCGATCGACCGCCGAGAAACCCGGAGATTGGTCGAGGAGTGAGTCACGTGACCGCGGCTGAAAAGTCAGTGCGCGAGCAGCGTCTGCTGGTGCTGGCTGGTGCGGGAGAGGCCCTACAAACACTTCCAGGGACAAAGGATATTTGAATGTCCGCGTCGAAACGCTATTCGCATCGTTTATCGTGGACAGTTAAAGCGCGTACGAGCAGGTGTGCGAGCCTGTCGGCCGCGTGACGCGTCGAGCCGCGTATCGAGCTCGTTTAGTTATCGCTATTTTACACGCTCCACGAATTACAAGCGGCGACCCGGCAGCTATACGAGCCACCTGACAGCTCTCCGCGCTCTTTGTTCGAGGGGAACCCGTAGTATTCCACCCTCGAGAGAATTCATCGATCAGTCGCGGCTCCCTCGTACGCGTCTCGCCGCAGTGTCGTTCCCGAAAACCCCTCGAGGTCCATGAACGGAAGAAACCGCTGTCGTTACGCGAAACTCGCTCGGAGCAACATTGCCGAATGGTAAAAAAAAAGATATCGTCAATTTTGTAAAAAGCGACTCGGAGTTTCGGTGATTGACAGATCGACGCGTCTCGTTAACCGAATCGCTCGTCAGCTAAGCGGCTCGGAATTTCGTTTCGCTCGCACTTGGGACGTGCTCGTCACGTCCCGAACGCTATCGCCCGGCGACAAAGCGGTTTTTTTTTTACCTCTTTTTTTCAACGTTTGTTCTCGTCTCGGTCGACTCTGACGCGGGAGAAGAGAATCGCGGTTTCCCGTGAGTTTATTAAAAATAATACGAGGAGGCTTGCCGAGAGCGGAGGGACTTTAAGATGTACAGTATGAACTACATTGGCAAGTTCATCAGCAATTTTCGTGACTTCTACAACGAGATCAACACAGCCACTCTCACCGGGGCTATCGACGTGGTCGTCGTCGAGCAAGCCGACGGATCCTTCACCTGCTCGCCCTTTCATGTTCGCTTCGGGAAGCTCGGAGTACTGCGGTCCAGGGAGAAAGTGGTGAGAAAATAAATAAATACAGAAAAAAAAATTATCAATTTTTTTACATTTTTTTATTGATTTGAAAATTGAATATTGAATTGGTTATTATTTTATCTTTATTTATTTATTTATTTATTTATGGGACGAGCCCTTTTACATAAAATAATATTTCTTTATCATTTTTTTATTTAACATTTTTAACATGTTATCGGCGCACTGGCGTGATATGCAAGGGCACATTAAGAGCCTCCTGTATTGTAACGAGGTGTTTTCAACAGCTTGTATAATTCATATTGAATAAATTGAATTGAATTGAATTGAATATACGGGACATGTCTTTTTCAACGTATATGTACAATCGTGAGAAAGCGTAGCGTGCAGTAAACAAAACATCATTGCGTAAAGATGCGTATAGAAATACAGGTAGATTCACGGATGGAACTGGGAAACACTATTTGAAAACGTGTCTGTAATACTCAATCAAGCGAAACATGACAAAACTGTAACGCGAGGAAAGCACACAGCGGTAAGCTGGTAGTTTAGCTTCAATCTGTGCATATTTTGATGACAGATCCATTAACTATTCACTTCATTTGGGAGCCCCTCATAAACAAAGTTTTTTTTTTCTATAACTGTATCGCAGCTGGGAAGAGTATTCTGAACTTGGCATCGTGCAGTCTTGTTATTCAGTGGACCAATTGTGGCAGTGATTCATGATTAACTTGATCGAGAGCCAAACAAACATTAGTCATGCCTTTGAGAGCATTTTGCGCATCCCAGACACTCCTTTTCTCTTTAAGCATTAATTGGACTATGCTATCTCTTCGCAAGATAGTCCTTAGCGATAAGAGCGCGATTTCTGCAGAACGTGCGCACTTTTACCGAATTTTTGCGATTTTTTTCAGGTGGACATTGAAATAAATGGGGAACCTCGTCAGATACACATGAAACTCGGCGATTCCGGAGAGGCGTTCTTCGTCGAAGAAGTCAGCCTCCACGGATCGCCCACAGACGCAGAGATTCCTCCACATTTGGCCTGCTCGCCGATTCCCGACGACAGTTGTTTTCCTCCGGCTAGGTGAGAGTGTCGAGGATCGCACATTGTTGTTTAGCTTCGCTGTTTCCGGATCGTGTTTCTTAACTGCCGATTAATGTTTTGTTTACAGATACCACCTGCCGGATCTTCCTCAGGAGCAGCACGAGATGATACTGCGCGATTCCGTGCTGTCCATAGAGCGCGAGAAGTTGGAGCAAATGTCGCACCTGCCGCCCGATCAACGCGAGAGATTTTTGCTCGAGCAGTTTTCCGACCTCCCGACCGAGCAGCGCGAGAAGTGGCTGCAGATCGCCTCGCTCACTTACGAGGAACGAGACAAGATATTCCGCGAGAGTTTCAGCGACATGTCGACACTGCAGAAGCAACAGATGATCCGCGAGCAGTATTCGGCGCTGAAGGTCGAGGACAGAGAGAGACTTTTCAAGGAGAACTTTCCCGAACTTCCGGCCGAGCAGCGACAAAAATTCGAGAAAGCGCTGCTCGCTGATTGGAAGGGCAAGGCAGAAAAATGGGACTTGGACAAGAGCGTCGCCAGCAACGAGGATGAGATCTTCGACATGGACAACATAAACGAGGACGAGCCGCGCCGTCCCGTGTCGACGCCAAAGTCGTTCGTCGCCGTTACATCGAGCGAGAAGATTCGCAAGATAAGCGTCGTAAACAACGACTTCAGACCGATCACGGACGATCCTCAGAGCAGCACCAAGGAAAAGTCGAGCGACGAGTCCAACACATCACTCGGAAAGAAAACCTCGAAGGACGAGACCGCCGAGGAAGTTAAGAGCACAGTCTCATCGAAAAAGAAGCGAAAGAGGAAGAGCGTTATGAAGAGAAAAGGCTCGCAGAGAAAAACCAGCAACGGCAGCAGCAGCCAGACGGAAATGAGCGAGAGCGATGTGGTCATGACCGAAGAGTCGCAGAGCGAACCGGTGAGTGACCCGAACCTCCGTTTATCGACACTGTCGTTATTTTACTATTTTTATTAGGTAATCCTTGCGAATAAACACTTCGCATACGTTTCAGAGAAATGAGAGGAAATTGTAAATACTTCTCGATGGTATAAAAATTTGAAATAATCAAGCGTATTAAAGATGCTGAAAAAATGTAACATAACTTCTTTTAATGAAAATTATTTGTTCATTTTTCTGAATAAGTATGCATTTTTCAGATTTTTAAATTCACATTCAATTTTGTGACTCTCCACGTTTTGTCCATATGAAGAAAAATTCAAAGTGTATTTAAAAATCTGAAAAATTCAACGTATTCAGTAGTGACCGAAGCACTTTTATAAAAAAAAAAGTTAGATCAATTTCATTTTTCATCAATTTGTTAATAACATTTTAGATTTATTATTATGCAAAATTAATATTTTCAGCACCTTTAATATGCTTGATTTTTTTCAAATTTTTATACCATTCAGAAGTGTTTGCAATTCCCTCTCATTTCCCTGAAACTTACGCGAAGTGAACACTGTTCGCAAGGACTACCTCAAGTTCGATGACAACGGATGATCGTTCTATAGATTGACGAGAATATTTATTATAGATTTTGAAGGGGCCGAGTCCGGTCGCGGAAGTGGAGACGAAAATCGGAGCGATCGACACCCTGGCTACGCCTTCCGGTTTCGTTCCCGAAGTCACGCATCCGGAGACAGATTTCCACTTCTTCAGCGACACGGAAGTTACCAAGTAAGTATCTACAGCGAATCATGAGGCATCACAGATAGAATGTCTAGCTTAGTAAACTAGACACAGATAATCCTAACCCCTTTCATCCTCTCCTCGGACACTTAGAATTTTGTTGTTGTAACATCGATGTTTTATTTTCGTCGTAAAAGGAACCGGGATTCCAGGCCGTGCTCGCCCGTACAGTCGGACACGGAATTCGAGATGCGCAAGATCGAGCTGGAGGGCAAAGAGCGAGACGAGGAGAAGACCCATCAGCAGAGCTGGAGGTGGGGCGAGCTGCCGAGTCCGCCACCCGATTCCAGCCTCGTTCTCAACACCTCGACCACTTCAGTTGTACCTAACGACAGTAAGTAACACCGAACACGAGATGTTTGTTGTAAAATTATATCTTACTACAATCCTCCACGTCGTTCAACATTGTTCTCCATCGTAATATATCTCGTGACCGCTCACACACAATAATAATCTAGGACAAACGTGAATTATCACAAAAAAAAACCATCTCATTGTTACTTTCGGTATGGTTTACTCGCGTTATCACGTTCTTCAGCGGCCTTCAACAAAATATTCATGCCTGTGGCAGTGTCCTTAATCGTGTAATCCAATAATCGTTTAATCGCTTCCTTCGGCGGATGGCTTGTCGTTATAAAAAAATAAAAACAAAAATAGACGAAAAAAAAACAAACTTTCCACTAACCATATAGCTAACCGCTTAATTTCCCCCATGTCAGCGGAGGCCCATCGATCTATGCTCAGCGGTATGTTCTCCTTCATGAAGAAGACCTCTCGCGTAAGACACAATCCGGAGTCCGAAGGAATTTACCTGAGCGACCTTAACGCCGATGAATTGGATCCCGAGGTTGCGGCACTATATTTCCCCTCGTCCCATCGCGGACCTATCGTGGTTAAAGGTATTACATATTTCCTCCTTGACGCTTCCGCTTCTTCCATGCGCTTCTTCTTCTACTTCTCGCAGACGATGGACAACTTTTTTTACCACCACAAACCACGCTTTGTTTTTGTTGTACCTCCCATTCACCGTTTCTTCATGACCTCAAGTGTTGACTTTGTATGCCGAACAAAAATGCTTCGTATTTTGTGTGGACACAGATATTCGTTGGCGCCACCGATTGAAGTCTTTCGCGCAATAAAATGCATGCTTTTATGAATTTCAGAGAGAAAAGGCGTCGACGAGGAAGACACGGAGTCCGGAAACGGTCCGAGCTTGCCCCAGAGTCCCAACAGCGTCGAGGGCGCGATAGGAGGTCCGAAGTCGTTGGACAGCGACTTCGAAGAATCCAAACAGTCGCTCTTCGATAATAATCTAGACATAAGTCTGTCCCTATGCGGCGGTCTCGATTCCGAGCACGGACCCTCCGACGATGCTTTCCGACAGAATCTGCTTCACTTCGAGGACGTCTGCACTGACGTTAAGCTCTACGAGAATCCAAATCTCGTAGTTAAGATAAACGGAAAGTTCTACAACTGGGCAACAGCGTGCCCTATCATCGTGACACTGGCCGCTTTTCAACGCGGTCTGCCGCAACCAGCGATCGAGAATCTTTACGCGCAATACATCTCTCTGCCAGTTCACGAGGAGAAGAAGAAACCGATAAGCGGGAAGACTGTCGAGGGTCGCACAGGTTACAGCTCGTGGTTTTCCTGGAGACGCGCTGCTCAGCCGGCCAAACAATCGCAGGACATTAGCCAAGGTAATGTCGATCGCGGATTCAATAATCGCAGAGTATGCGAATCCGGAGACTAACGAAGAACATTGCTATGCTGTTTCAGTTGATGGACCCGTAGTACAAACTACTGGCATATCCGGGGAGCTCAAAGACGTTATTTCTATGGATGAAAGCGTAGCGCAAACCACTATTCAGGGAATGTACGTATTTGATATTCTTACGCGTAACAATTGTGGTTTCGTTTACGGGAGCTTAAGGGGAAGTGAAATATCGCGGTCGGTAATGAAAACTGTAATGAACATTTCTTAAGGGTGCCAATTTTGTTGAGGAAGAAGCAAATTCGAGCCGCATGCCCACGGCAGTTTAGTAATACAAACCAAAGTCAACTGTATTGGAATTGGCAAATTGTAAAGGTTGATTTGTCTCAGATTTAACGAGTAACGGCGCTATTATTGGGAATAATTACGCCATTTAAGTTATAACTCGAAAGTTCGGTAATGATCTTTCTTTTTATTTTATATTGTCTTGTGAATTTCTAAGAAATCCATAACACCTTTAATATTGCGGAAAAATGCATTGTATACACTTCAATTTTTGTTCTGAAGTGTTAGGTTTTCATAAGAGCCTATGCAAGAAAACCTCATTTTTTTGTATTAATTTTGTCGACAAATTATCAGCCAATTCTGAAACTTCGTAATTACATTGAAAAAGACTTTAACTACAATATTAAAAAATTGAACTCCCAAAGTTCACAAACGGAGATTCGAAAGGACTACCTTAATAATTATCTCGAACGATTGCAGAGAGTTAAAGACTGAAGATGTCGTCGAAGATCCCATGGCGGTAGACATCGGTCTGACTAGCGTGGCTAGCAGTCCCGAAGACGTTGCGGTCGTCGTGAAGACGGACAAGTCTGGCGAGCGGGAAGGCGAAGGTTACAGCGGCAGCGAGGACTCTGACAGCAATCAAAACGAAAAATCGTCGGGTGTCAAGATACCCAAGGAGCGAAGATCGTACTACGAGTCTACCGAGAAGTATCGCAAGACCCTTAGGCTCTCATCCGAGCAAATTGTAAGTTCCGATAATCGGGAGAATGAAGTGCGGCGATCGGAGATCAATCTTATAACGAAAGTTTCCATTTATTTCAGGCGAGTCTCAATCTGAAGGAGGGTCCAAACGAGGTCGTATTCAGCGTGACGACGGCTTATCAGGGAACCTCCCGTTGCAAGTGTCACATCTACAGATGGCGATGGGACGACAAAATCGTTATTTCCGACATCGACGGTACGATAACGAAATCCGACGTACTCGGTCACATACTGCCGATCGTCGGAAAAGATTGGGCCCAGTCGGGCGTCGCTCAGCTCTTCACGAAGATAAAGAACAACGGCTACAAGCTTCTGTATCTTTCCGCCCGAGCAATTGGTCAAGCTCGTGTGACGAGAGAGTATCTTAAGAGCATCAAACAAGGAGATCTTTCGTTGCCGGAAGGCCCATTACTGCTCAATCCTACGAGCTTGATATCGGCTTTCCATCGCGAAGTCATCGAGAAGAAACCGGAGCAGTTCAAGATATCGTGCCTGAGCGATATCCAAGCTCTGTTCCCGGAGGGCTCCAAGCCGTTCTACGCTGGCTATGGAAATCGCATAAATGACGTTTGGGCGTATCGGGCCGTAGGCATTCCCATCATGCGGATTTTCACTATCAATCATCGCGGTGAATTGAAGCACGAGCTGACTCAGACATTCCAATCATCGTGAGTACACGTTGATTCATTTACCTAACTGACGCAGACGTAGTTGTACCGTTATCTATCTCGATATTTAAATGCCTTCGTCTGGCTTATTATTTCGGGGCACCGAGTGAACGCGCTCACACTATTGTTTAAGAAGTCTGTATAAATTATGGGAAAACTGTTCGTTACATCGTATTCGTACGATGAGTAACTGGCCAACAGCCTGTGTAGTCTTGTCCGTCTATCTTATTCCTCCCCGGCAAACTAACACGAGCGATATTAATTGCGCGGTGCGCTAGGGATACGCATGTGCTTTATTTTAATGTCAAAGGTGTATGAATTTGTTAATTTGGTTCCTATTCACGCGGGCAACGAGATCGCCTTGAATAGCGAAATTTTTTTCCAGCAGTCGCGCTGACAAACTGCAACGATGCGAGGTGGTCTGCGACTCACTAAAAACGACTAAAATTCAGCCAGGGCGCTTCGTCATAGGAACATATTTAAATTGCTGTGAATCGGGGTTTTCTGAAAGGACGGATATTTCTATGATTGCAGTTATGCGTGTCAGAGCGATATCGTCAATGACTTGTTCCCGCCTATGCCAACAGCAGCTGTCTACTGATGACAGCACAACCATAGCCACGAATTTGGCGCTTAGACAATTCGTTGAACTGTTAAATATTTTTGTTGTCAGTTATTATTTTTTTATATACTCGACACAAATACGCACTTCCAATCGTTTCGTGGTTAACTTTTGTTTCGCGTTCGATACGAGGTATCGTCAAGGATAGTGCAAATTTTTACATAGCGATATATTTATTTTATTTATTTATCTGCATAACGCATACGAATATCAACAAGTATAAAATACTATAGTAAATATTTTTGTATGCCTTCTTACACTCGTAGTGGATTGTAAACTGTGTCACGCACTACATACAATTTTATAGTCCTTTTTGAAAAAAAAAGAAACTGACGAAATGATACTAGTCAGTAATATTGTTATGAAATGCCACTAGTAAGATGATGAATCACGATAGTTAACTGAACGTTTACTCGAATACATTTTTATGACTTTGCTGTCGAGGCTTAGACATTTATCGAACGCTGATATGGTATTTGGTTGTGCATCTACTTCTACTTATCTCCTTATAATTTATAGGGTAAGCACTCGTTCAGTACACATTCGCTTATCTTGCCATCGTCGCTTTTGTACATCGCTGGTTTTGGTTTTTTTTTCTCGTGCCGCATTTTACAAATCGTTATCATCGAAGCGCGCGCGTTCACCTCATTATTACCACCAATATTTTAATGTTCCTGGAACCATAGTTCAATTCCCTTTTTTTTATCGATCGTCGCCCATCGGAGGCGCTGGATAAAATCGCAAGGGTGACGGAAGAAAGTGGAATGAATGTTTCTCTACAGCATCCTATTTTTTTTCTTTTTTCTGTTTACATATCTTACTCTCCCTACAGGCTTACCCCGGTGATTGGATGTCATTCCGCGAAACACGTAAATTATCTTTCATGTTAGTGCTGAATTAATCGATGACTCAATGGCTTGGTGACTGCATCTACACTCCTTTGAGACTGGATAAGACGAATGCAAAGCCAACCGATTGTCGGACTTTTACTCTGTGACTTTACTAATCATCATCGTGTGTTCTTCAACCCTTTTCAGATTCTCCATTTATATATCCGGTACACACACTCACGGGCTTGCTAGCGATCATCCAAAAAAAATGAAGTTCATTCGCAAAAATATTTTGTCTCGTGTATATCGGACATTATTCATTTCGGTCATGAAAGCGCAAACACGCATTTGGCAGATAACTCAGACAGAGAGATCGACGATGATCAATAACGATTTGTCTTCCTCGTTTCAGGTACTCGAACATGAGCTTCATCGTCGACCATCTCTTCCCAGCGTTGAGGGAGGACGCTGCCGACGAATTCAGCAATTTCTCGTACTGGCGAGAGCCCATACCGGAGCTGCCGAACCTCGAGTCTCTGCTCACCGAGAGTCAGACCACCCAATAACGATGCAATAATCGTCTCTCTTACGCTCCTCTCTATCACGCGCGCGCGTCCGAGCAATTGCTAATTTGCTCACGATTAAATGTATAACGATATAAGATAATCGTGTCCTGTTCAGCTAACTTTTGTACTCTGTCTCCGATATTGGTGTTGTCTCGGTTGGTGCGGCTATATTTCGAAGAAGCTCCTGTGTAGAGCTCACTCGCCACGGAGATTGGTGTATTTGAAATATGTATTCTGTTAGGCGTCCGAGAGTTTTGTTTTCGTAGTTGAGCACACAACCTGTTCGTTGCTTGAGATTCTGAGTATCGTTTTAAAAGCATACGCATTCCAATATTTGTAGGGTGTAGATTGCTATTCAGGCTGGAAAAAAATGGAGTAAAAACGCATCGTGCCAGCAGCGGTTCGCAACGCGCCTGACATTAACGTTCGGGAAAATAATTTTTTTATTTGCGCCTCATATGAAATTAAAAGCGAGAGTTACTCGCAAGCGTATAAAGGACGATGGGTAAACTCCGTTGATCGGATTACTATTAATTAATTTGTATGAATTAGTCGTATATTTTTGTGTTTCTTTTTTTAGTACAGTTTGTCGACGAACGAGACGGAAGAATTGGCAATTATTTGGATCATAGTTTAATTGTATTAACGCCTGATCGTAGATGGTGGATAGAAAAAGTTTCGTGCCGGAGATATATCTCTGGTCGGGTCGGAGGGTCGAGTGCACGATTTACCACGGATGATTTCTAGCCGTGTCACGTAAACAAAAATTATCTACTCTGGCGCTTCTAGCCCATTGATTCGCAACTAAACATTCGCCGCTCAGACACGGCTAAATAATAGTTACCTCGTCTCCTCGTACAGCCTTTATTCGAATATAATTAATAATTTATTTTTGTATGCGATCTCGATTTAGTTGGCGTGCTGTGAAATTGCCATATAGGATATTTACTATATATAACCGAAACAAATCGACACCTATGCATTGTGATATTTCGATCAAACTAGTGCGGGCTAGCTTAAGACATATTTTTTTATAGCAAAAAAAGAAAAACCTCTGAGACACCTCTTTGCAATGGTACTGGAGAGCGAGCGGACAAGCGAACTAAAATATTCGTCCGACGATTTTGCCAGATTATTGATTCGAATATATATGTATAGTTTATTCTTTTTTTTTGAGTGTGAACTACATCCTTCCTGGTTTTACGAGTAAAGAAGCAATGGAATTGTTAGCCCCCGCGTCACCCGATTGAATCGAATGTACGATCGAGTATCGGTGTGAATTATTCTTTTTGTTTCTGATAGATATTATCCGTGTATTTACTATCGACGGGCGCAAAAAAAAGGAATACGAGACGTCGCAGCGCGACTGTGAATTACCAAAGACATTTTTTTATGAGAGTATAATGAAAAACCAGTTACAAACAATGATAAGTCGAGCCGTGCGTTCTCACGGGAGAGTCCGAATCGATGGAGTAACGATAAGCTCGGAAAGGCAACGGATCAAATTGATAATAGTATCCACGTACGGAATAATCGATGGCGTTTATATTATTTGTATTTTGTAATATGTTTGTGTGTATATATATATAGCGCATATCGTGAAAGATCTGCGTGTTAAATGTACATTTATTTTCTTATGCGATTTTATTCATTGTTTGGTAATTACTATTATTATTTGGTTATATCAATAAATTTCAGTTCCTTTCTATGATTTTCAGTTAATTTATTTGTCGCTTGAGTTCAGATTCCGGAGTCGAATTAACATATACGCCCGCGATAATTAATTCGATCAGCTGACGTGCACGCTTCACTTTCAATTTGTTACTCAGAATCAAACCACGGAAGCTCCATATCGGAATTGTCGTGAAAAAACATTTCCTATTGAATAACAATTTACCGCACATTTTCGTTTTGTTTTCTAACAGCCTCGCGATGAGTTATGGAATGCTTGAGCTTACGACGCTAAGTGTAATAATAACTGTATGTCTTGTAGCCTCCGGTGCGTGAACACGATCAAGTGAAATACAAATGAATAGTAATCGCTTTACGAAAGGTATTTAATTCGATCATCTTCTCCCTACCATTACAGGTTCGCTCAACGCGCGCGCAAAGAAAATCCAAATTTTCAATAGGCCGAAATGTATTTTACAAAAGTCGAATGGTGTCGAATGATTACAGGTGAAAATATATCGAGGAGAAAGGGACAGACTTGGAGTATTCGAAACGAGTGACGAAACATTTGTCGTTAATTATCGTCTTGTCCGGCTCACGCGTTTCCTCCTGCAATGTTAAAAAGTTATCGACGTTCGAGGGTCGTCTTCCGCGAAGAAGCGGTGCGTATGAAACAGTTCAACGAATATCGTCATAACTTATTTTTCGTCCTCTGTTCCTGCCGACATCGTCGTTATCGGATATTTCCAACGAGTCTATCGACGTTGCGCTCCTCCGTCGTTCCGGCGCAGCATCGAAGACGACTTTGCGATTAATCGCGTGCGAGTTACTATCTCCGAACCAGAAAACGACCGCCTAGATTTTTTTTTATATCAAAAAGAAAAAGATGAGAGCGACGACTTCGTGCGTGGACTGGATCGCGACGATAATAATCCTCGCCGGTACTCACCCAAATTATTCCGCATATCCAAAATATCGTGAACGCAAGCGTCAGACTCATGGCGAGTAATATAATTTCTCATACGCTTTCGAAAAACTTTGATAATTATTGTTATAACGTGAGGACTTAAAATTTGGTAGTCGCGACGTGTCTTCTTCCGAAATGGCGAACGCACCGACGTTCGTTTGTCTCGCTCCTTCAGGTATTTAGTAAATACGCGCGAGCGAGCGGTGTCTCGTTACCGCGATTTTTCATTTCTTCATCCCTTTGTATACATTCGGAAGATAAACGGGAACGCCCGGATGAGATATTTACAAGTAACATTTTTATTCTCAATCGTACATTCCCGGAGTTTCACGTCTCGTCCAATTCTTCCGTTTCCATTTCCTGCGCGGGCTCCTCGACATCGCGCGCCACCTGCTTGTATCCCTTTGACTTTGTGAAGTAACCCAGAGGTCTCAGCTTGAAAGTCGCCAACTGCCTGCCGAATAGTTTCTGTAAATACAAAGCATCCCCGTTTTTTTCAATTATCCATTCAAATTCTTGCTACAACAATTTTGTGCACTTATTTTTATACCCACCAGTATTCTAGCTTGCTCAGGTGTGAGCGTTTGGCCGCTCTTACAGACCTCGTAATCTTTTATAAGCGTGACAACTCCCTTCTGCAGCGCCGTGGGCATTCCCAATTGCCTCAAGTGAGGTTCTATGCTATGCGCAAAATCCGGCAAAGGACCTTCTGGCAATACGATAGTTTCCGTCGCCTCAAAACCAGACCTGGCATAGTCGGCCTCCTCGTACTCTTCCATCCACGACAGAACCTTCGATTTTGCTCTATTCGTGAACAGCAATCCGCACTGGCCTTTCAGAGCGTTGGACAGTTTGTGCACTCCGTCGGTGACCTCATCCGCCGGTGCCTTTCCCAGGCCTAGAGCCATTATTTTGTTCTTCCCGAAGAAGAAACGACTGTCCTTCCACTCGTCTCTGACTTCTTTCAGCTTGTTGTTACGCATGTTGCGTACAGAGAACAGAAATATACGTTCGTACTTCTCGGCGCATGCTCTTACGTCGTTGATAATTTGGTCCTTCAGGGATTTGCCTTTCTTGCTCGTCTTTGTCAGGGATACTGAAAATAAATCGAACGATCAATAACGATAATCAGCCGATAATGCGTTAATTGTTTGCATAGGTTAGCAGAGCGGGAAATGCGTTTTACACCAACAAATAGTTTCTTATTGCACTAGAATATTTTGTCAACGATTACTTTTCTTATCTCTCTTCGACTTGGGCATCTTGTGTTATAATTATCGGTACAAAACTTCAATAATTGTTTTTATATAAAAGGCACGCTGACAACCATGTGCTTATGGTAGCTATTAAATCAAACACTAGTGTCGCTGAAAGCGCTCGTCTTATAGATGTCGCTTGATACGTTTTTTCCAGTCGATAATACGTTCTTAATAATTAATAGATTGTACGTTTTAATTTAGATTTGCGGTGCAATAAACAATTGCTCAATTTATCGGACAATCGACAATATATTTTAACTAAAAAAAATGTTTAATTAATTGCTTTATTAATCTGTTGCTATCGAAGTACTGTTCGTTAGGTTTGCTGTCCTATTTTTTCAGAACTTATAAACTATATTCTGTAATAATCGTAGTCAAAATTTTTTCAACCAAAACACAATTGTCCATTTCCTCCTTTAATTGTTTAACAACATTGTACAATTTCGGGTTAATTCTGCAGATATACGAGGGGTAGAAAAAAAAGCTCCACGTCGCAGTTTCAAACCCCCGGAAGTTGGCGCTGTGAGCGTAGTCCAAGATGGCAGCTTCCGTTAGTCGCGGCAGTGCACTCTGTGAGATCGCAGTGGACGGGAGCTGTTGAAATACGCTGAAGCCTCGATTTACCAGGCCGCTTATTGCACTCGAATAGGTGAGTCCTCGTTTATTAAAGAATAACCATTATATTGCCCGCGTGTTTGTCGCTGTGAAATAAAGCTCACGAGCGAGTTTAAACGCCGAGGAAAATTGATATCGGAGTGTCCGAGGATCGGCGGAGCCGTGTGAACCCCGTAGCCATTCAATCCGCCGACAAACGGGCCGCAGCGAAGAGTTTTTCCTCGATAATCGCTGTCCGCCCGTTTGTCGCACGAAAACCGCGAGAGTCTTCGCGATCGCTTAACATTCGAGAGAGCCCTCGAGGGTGCATTTCGTCTCGCAATTTTTGATCATCCTCGTTGCACGTCTACGCGAACCTATCGTTAAATGACGCACGCGACGCGCTAGCCCAGACGAGGAGTGTCTTCGTCGGCCATCTTTCTTCCCTCGCCGGCGAAGACGAACAATTCTTTCGACTTTCCCCGAAGATTTTTGCTTGGGCGCGCGTGACAACGATATTCGTTAGCAACTCGTTCGTCACCGATAGATTCGATTTGCGTATCGGGGCTCACTTTGCGAACTGTCAATGAGAAAATGTGCCGTTCGGAGGTTCCTCGGGTGATTGTGTGTGCCATCTACGCCTATGACGTAGGCGGCACACCGACACACGAGCCCGCGTCGTCATCGACGAGGGACGTGAGGGGAGTGTCCGCGGCCATGTTGCCTACGATCTCACCGGCTACGATGAAATTTTGTCACGAGTTTACGCGTACTTGGACTCTGTGAAAAAAAAACGCAATTGCCCACCTCCCGCCCAGTCCGGCATTGTCACTCAACGGTGTTAGGGTTTCGTTACTGCGGCAGGTGCGTAGATTCTATCGAGCCCGATGCGTAAAATGTACACGCGAGTAGGTAATTCTCGCTCGTCGCACGCTCCCCTCGTCTCCCTGGTGCGTAGAGCGCGCACCTACGCAATTTTCATGAACGCGTATCTCCGTATATGGCGCCGGAGATGCCAATGGCTGGGATTTTATTTTTACGAAATAGAAACCCGACGCAGTCGTTTAACCGCTTTAATTTACGTTATTCTTCGTGCTTCTTTATCGCGCCGCGACAAATTCCACTTCTTTTCTCGAAGAAGGCGCACGAATTTTCTAACTGGTAGTTACGTAAAAATAATAGAATAACGTCGACTTTTGTCGATTCGAGTCGACGTTCTCTTGGAGGTAATTGGAACGATGTAAAATATTTTCTTCTAGGCTTTTACCGGGTCGATCGAAAATGTTCTCTTTTATTCTACCGACCGAAAAACTCGCGTGTCTATCGGCAATACAGCCGGCGAGTTCGAGCTTCCGGAATTGCTTGACCTCCAATTTCCAGGCCATCCGCCCCACATTCCCGATGTACGTTCTTCCCAGCATCGACTTTCCCTGTACTATTATTTTCTCGTCGCTGTCAGGGAAACGCGCCGTTTTCGCCCTTCCCGGTCGCGTTTCCGCTTCGGGTTCCCGATAAAGGACGGGTAAAAAAACGCAGTTTTTATTTCCCCCACTCGGCGGTCGTTACAGAAAACGTTCGTCGGAGAGAGGCCTTTGACAAGCGAACCGGCCGTCTGCCGCGCTTGCTCTCGCGCCGAGTGATCGATAACCGGTGTTGCTGGCCCAACGATCGTCGCACGCCTTCCCACAGATTCTCCGGTGTAATTTATACACCCTATCCGATCCCTCGCCAGCGAACGAAAATTTCTTCTTTGGGGCACCGCAAAATCTTACGGCAGTCGATACGACGATATAGGCTATTTTTTTTAAATTAAAATATACATAGCGCACGATCGGTCATGGACCTTCGCCGGAAGTCGCGACGCTGCGTGCTTACATATTTTTTCTGCACACACACTCGGCCGGAGGTTCGTTGATGGGATCTCGACAGAAGTACAGTAGAAAACTCCGTTTATCCGAGCTAATGTGGGGGAGCTTATGTCGCATAAGTGAAATCTTGAAAGGAGAAAAAAAAATTGTTGGGACAGTAAGAATTTTGTTACCATTACTTGTTTATCTGCTCAACATAGCGACAACAAAATATTTTGCTGTGGCAGCAAATATTTTTGCTGCCACAACAATAAATAATTAACGATCTACATTTTGTTGGAGAAACAGAACAATTTTTCTCCATCTGGATAACAGGCATTACATACTCAATTCAAAATTGTACTACTATGATATATTTTAACAATAACACTTCATATAGACATTAACTTTATTAGGTAATTCAATTATTTTTAAAATATAA